>JADBJO010006823.1:45000-50000 GCA_016801955.1 Conus betulinus
GAAGTCTCTAGTCGGACGCGCCACCTAACAACTGGGCAAAATGAGGATCGTCCGTGTTACCCCGTTAGAGATAAGGAGGAGCTCATTCAAAAAACAACCACTTCAGCCTCATTACTGTCATTTTAAACACACACACACGCGTGCGCGCGCGCAGAGAGAGAGAGAGAGAGAGAGAGAGAGAATCATAAACACATTCACATTCGCACACACGTACCCGAACAGAGGAACTTTTTTTTTCATTTCCATTGAACATAGGGAAAAAAGATTGTTATCAAAGCTCATTTTTAACAACTCTCAATAGAGATAATTTTGAACTCTCTCTCTCTCTCTCTCTCTCTCTCTCTCTCTCTCTAACATAGCAGCGCATAGTGAAAGAGACAAAATGGATCTAAAGAATATTTTTATGTTTCGTGCATACATCCTACGAACAGAATGAAATCTACTTTGTCTTACATTGCTTTGCCCTTAGTGTTTAAAAAAAAAAAAAAAAACTTTCTTGCTAAGTATTATGAATGACCAGCATTGAACAGTCTTCTTATTTGTGCTAAAAACAAAATAAAGAGATTAAAATAAATAAATATTTGGATGAACATGATATCGACTGGTTTTCTTAATTAAATGCAGTCAAAGTGTAGGGGTCTTACGATCAACGATGTCGTGTAAGAACGGACAATGTTTGCCATCAAATATTTCTGAAATGTCTGATTATATTCTGAAAATATCAGCTAAATATCATGGTGAATAAAGCAGGTATCCTTTTTTTGTACCAAGTCGTTTGTAAAACGTATTGAACTTGAGTTATTTAAACTTTAACAATATGAAATTTAAACCACATGAAATGCTGCCAAAAGGCAAGAGCACTACAGATAATGTAATGCGGGAACAAAATCTAAGGGCTAGTGTGGCACGGTTTAGCACATGAATACAGATAAAGAAAATAAAGTAAAGATTAAGAAAAATTGGAAATGAAATGAGGCAGGGAACAGTAAACAATAAACAAGTGGGGTAGTCTTTGCTCCCATAAGGAAACCTAACACAGAGTAACTTTTATTCAAGACTGGCACAGCTTTTAAACTTGAATAAAGTCAGACAAATACAAAGACGAACAATCTAATAGTGGGCTTGTTTTTCCCCCACTATTAGATTGTTCGTCTTTGTATTTGTCTGACTTTATTCAAGTTTAAAAGGCTGTGCCAGTCTTGAATAAAAGTTACTCTGTGTTAGGTTTCCCTGTGCCAGTCTTGAATAAAAGTTACTCTGTGTTAGGTTTCCTTATGGGAGCAAAGACTACCCCACTCGTTTATTGTTTAAAGATTAAGAGTTAAATGGTTCGAAACTAAGGTGTGGTACAATATGTAGTTCGTAACAATATTATGAAAAAAAATAATAAAAGGAAGAATTACAGACGGTGCTTTTTGTGCTGAACGAAATAATGTTTTCATTCATCAAACTGTGTCTTACATTTTTCATTCATCAAACTGTGTCTTACATACCTTTGCTTTCACTTCATTCATTCATTCATTCATTCATTCATTCATTCTCCTTGTTGCCTTTTGTCTTGACAGAGGACATAGCAAGTAAATGTGTGATTATTCACTGGAACATTTGATGGTAAAATGGCAACTTTAACTTCAATACATACTGTGTTTGTCTTTCCACATGAGAGATTGTTTCCTGTTTCGATGTGCTCATATTTCCTCATTTATCTAGTTTAACTTTACAACATACTCTATTACTCTGTCTTTCCACTTGAGAGAGTGATTCATACTTTGATGTGTTCATATTTCGTCATTTATCTACTCGCTTGTATGCCTTTTGTTCTGGCAAAGTAAACGAAAAATCGATGACGAAACAAACGAATGGAAGAAACAACAAACGAAAGACAGAACAGACAAGTATAGATAAATAAATTCATTCATTAAATTCAGACGCAAACAGCACAATTCCAGGGCCGAATTTTTGAGGCAGGAGAAAAATACTTGACTGACAGACTGTTCGAGCAAACTGAAGACAGAACAAAAAGTAAAATCACAAGAACTCTCTCTCTCTCTCCCAAGCAGATACTTTTCCTTCTCCATCATTGTCCTCGTGCCACATGATCTGATTCCCACATTCCCACATACCCGCACCCCTCTCCACCTCCCCCCACCACCATCCTGAGGCCACCTGTACCACAAACCTCTGGTTAACTCTCACCCCTGCGCTTCCCCTCACCCACCCGCACCCCTTCCCCTCTGTCGTGCGCACGTGAAAAATCGCACGTGCCTGAGAAAAAGCGTCAAATACTGATCCGCACGTTCTTCGCGAGGAAGTGGGGTCACGAGGGTAGATGTCGCGATGACAGACAGCGGCAATGATTAGTCCAACTCGGCTTTAGTAACAATGGTAGAACAAACAGCTTGTAAGCTAAACACAGCTGGCATTCTGGTAAAGAGAGAGAGAGAGAGAGAGAGAGAGAGAGAGAGAGAGAGAGCATTTTTCTAGTGGCAACATAAACAGAACCACCTCCACCTCCCCCCACTTCTTTTGCAATGTTCGTCCTTGCTTCAGCAATCCTATCTCTGCTGAAATGCTTTCTATCATGTCAGACTTGTCCCAGAGAAACAGTTGATCCTGACTGCGGCAATCAATTTGTCGTCGTCCATCTTGAGGTATACCGACGAAATGAAAATAATTCTGCGTACAGTTCTTTGACGTACGCACGCACTCACGCACAAAAGCGTGTCAATAGGAACGCCCAGAGCGCTGCTAGCCTAGTGATAAAAAGGAAGGGTCTGCCTCACCCGAACAACTGTTCTCTGTCCGCACGCGCGTTGAATCGTGGCAAGCACACAGGACTTTTTTTTTTTTTTGGCGGGAGTGGTCGTGCGTGCGCGTCGGTGGCGGCATGAACGCCTTCCACTGTGTAAGTGAAAATGGAGAAGGGAGTGCCGCATCCGCACGATTTTTGCCTGTCCGCGCGACTGACGTGCGTGCCAGTATGAACGTACCCAAAGCTGTCTCTCCATTGTACCCCCCCCCCCCCCTCCAACTCCACAACCCCACACCAGTCTCCCGTCTCTTCCATTAAGAAACCTGTAGCTGCAATCATTTTCAGGGCGGTTTCCTGTCCCTCACCTTTTCCGGTGGTTTTCTCCAACGTGCGACCATCATGGTAGAAGGTGTCAGTCATTCAGAAAACGTATTGATTGATGTATGTATAGATCGATGTATGTGGGGGTGAACAGAAGAGAGAGAGAGAGAGAGAGAGAGAGAGAGAGAGAGAGAGAGAGAGAGAGAGATGGGGTAGGGAGACAAAAAGACAGACAGACAGAGAAAAAGACATAAGGCAGAGAAAGTAAGAGAGAGAACTGCATTTAGAAGAAGACGGAGGAGGAGGACGAGGAGGGGCAGCAGCAGCAGCAACAACAGCAGCAGCAGAAGAAGAAGAAGAAGAAGAACAACAACAACAACAACAGCAAGAACAACAACAACAACGAATATCGCAATAACAAAAGAGCAGTGGCAGCAGTCGCAGCAGCAGCTGCAACAACAACAAAGAGAATAAAAAAAAAAAAGAAAACAACCACAACAGTATCGTCAAGAAGAAGAAAAGAAAGGTAGAAAGGAAAAAAGCACAACATCGAGAAGGAGATGATGATGACGAAGAAGAGCGGTTATTACAACGACAGCTGGCAATAAAAGTAAGTGAAAGAAAGAAAGAATGAAAGGAAGAAAGAAAAAAAAGTACGTAAGAAAGAAATAATATAGAGAAGACCAAAAAAACAGCAACAACAACATCCAAGGCGAGAGAGAAAACGAGGAGAAGAAGAAGAAGAAGAAGAAGAAGAAGAACAACAACAACAACAACATCAGGTACAACAACAACAACAGCAGCAAAAACAACAAGGACAAGTACAAGAACAAGTACAAAAAGAATAGAAAGAACGAGATCAAGAAGTGGGCTGCTGCTACAACTGCTAGCTGACAGATGAAGTGAAGGTCGGGCTGGTCGACTCTCATTCCAGAACAATTATAGTCAGGACTCTGTGGCCTCTGTTGCGGCACAAAATGTCACCTCAGTACAAAATGTCACCTGACGACATGTTCCGATGCAGCGGTATAAAATGTCACCCCGGAACAAAATGTCACCCGGTGATGAGATTATCGACCGACGTTGCGGTACGAAATGCTACCCACAGTGCAATATGTTACCCAGGTTACATCAATAGCAACCACCCACCATCTATACTAAAAACCATACCCAATGGCATAAACAAGAGATTATCTAACCTGTCACATAATGAAAGAGTATTCAACAACGCAGCAGCAGCAGAATACCAAGAGGCATTGCAAAAAAGTGGTTACAGCTACAAACTACAATACAACCCAGATAACAACATGAACAAAAACAAAAAAAGCAGGAAAAGGAAAATCACATGGTACAACCCTCCATATGATGGACGAGTAAAAACAAACGTAGGGAAAGAATTTTTCAAAATTCTGACAGCATCCTTCCCAAAAGAACACAAATTGTCCAAAATATTCAACAAGAACACCATCAAACTATCATATTCATGCATGCCTAACCTTAAAAATATAATTGATTCATCCAACAAAATGAAAAGCAACACAGCAAAGAAGGGTGAAGAAAGGAAATCCTGCAATTGTACTACACAAAGAACAGTGTCCCTTAAGCAACAAATGCCTCTATAACAACATTGTATACCAAGCCACTGTGACATCAGAAAATGAAAAGAAACATACATAGGGATCACTGAAAATCACTTCAAAACCAGATATGCAAACCATAAACAGTCATTCAACAAAGTAAAAATACAAAAACCAAACAGAACTGAGCAAATATATTTGGAGACTTAAAGACAAAAAAAAATAAACTATAACATATCCTGGAAAATCATAAAAAAGGGCATCACCATACAATAACATTTCAAAAAGATGCAACCTATGTTCAACAGAAAAATGGTTAATACTATGCAAACCATATACTTAGCAACCCT
>JADBJO010006823.1:55000-57500 GCA_016801955.1 Conus betulinus
TACAGCTGAACTTGTTGCTGTCCTGATGGCATTAAATTATTTAATTTCCTTGCCAGTCTCAATATTTAATATCCTGTTTTGTGTTGATTCACAGTCAGTATTAAAAAGTTTGCATTGTTTTGAAAATACACAGAGAGAGGAATTACTATTTGAGATTAAGTACATGTTTTCACTGTCTTTACATGAAAGGTACTAATGTTGTATTTTCGTGGGTCCCATCGCACACACCTCCTTCATTTTTAACGATCAAGCAGATAGAGCAGCAAAAAGGGGAGCAAAGAATATATTAGGTAGTATTAAGGTTGACTGTCCTTTTGTCACACAAGGAAATTAGTCATATAATCGAAAGGGATTTGGAGTCATTACAGTTCCTCATCAAAACCTCGTCAGCAAACTCTGTCAAACTTTGTGTCGATTAGCCGACCGGTTTCAAGCCTGGCTTTTAGACTTTTATGTAATTTCCCTACGAACCAAGTATTGCCAGACTGTTAAGTGTGTATGTCGTGGGGATCTTTCAGTTCAACATGTGATTTTTGATTGTGAACTAACGAAACCTTTTTGAATGGTGTTATACTAAGTGCTGACACTGGGCATGTTAATGTGTTTGACTTTTTAGATTCGTTGCCAGTTATTTCTCTTGTTAAATTAACGAGACGCCCTTTGGAAAGTCCATTAAGGAACATTTTATAATCATAATCGTAAGTTAGATTACTTTAGTTATTTTTCTCTAATTTTTCATAGTTACTGTCCCTATAATTCATCTATCCTTTATTTTTGTTCTATGTAACCACATCGTCCTCTCCTCTCTTTTATGATAATAGTCTAAAATTGTAAACACTATGTTATTTGGACGTCTGCAATCACCTATATGTGTGACGAGACGTAAAACAGAATTCCTTCCTTCCTACACACACACACACTGGTCGTCGTAAAACGATTTCGTTTTTGTTTATATCACCTACGTACGAACAAAGTCTGAATTGTGTGCGCCCCCCCCCCCCCCCCCCCCCCCCCCCCCCCACCTTTTAGAAAGTTTCAAATGCTATTCATGGACTGTGATGATTAAAGGGAAACAACCTTGTATTTCTCTCTCTCTCGTCTAATGTTTATCTCCCTGAATCTTACAATCTACTTGGAACAAGCCTCCTACACAATTCAACGTACTCTCGTACAGACTTTAAACTGTAAACACTGACAAGGACAATAACAACCGAAAAAACGACGTTAAATACACCATTCATGGCGACGTTGAGTACACCATTGATGGCCTGCCTGGTAGGCACAACTAGAGGCCTAAGGATCCGACAACATTGTATTCCATTCCCCACACACACTATCAACAAAGGCATGGAAACGAAATATTCATTATGATATCATTATGAATCCCCTTACAAGAGGAGAAGAGAAGCACAGGAGACAGGTATCAGAGAGAGAGAGAGAGAGAGAGAGAGAGAGAGAGAGAGAGAGAGAGAGAGATTTATTCCCAAAGATAAGAGATGAGCAAAAGACTCATTTTCTTCCTCTGGCCCGTGTCACCCCAGGGACTAAGGAACTAGTACACGAATATCATGTCCTAATGTGGAAGTGATTATAACGAGAACAGTACTGATTTTTTTAACATGCGAAAGACCACTTACACGCTCAAACTCTCTCTCTCTCTCTCTCTCTCTCTCTCTCTCTCTCTTCCTCTCTCTCTCTGTGTGTGTGTGTGTGTGTGTGTGTGTGTCACGTGTGTGATGTGAGAGAGAGAGAGAGCGAGAGAGAGAGAGAGAGAGAGAGAGAGAGAGAGAGAGAGAGAGAGAGTGAACAAGACATCAGTTACAAAACAATACAAAAATCGGTACAACTTGAAGACGAATAAAGGTGGTTTATGAGGCAGTCAAGATAATATACACATGCATATAATATGTTCATAATCAAGATTCTTATTCACAGAGAGAGAGAGAGAGAGAGAGAGAGAGAGAGAGAGATTAAAGGTCTCTGATCAAGTTCATCATTTTCTTACTCAAACAATCTATTGTCAGGTTACTCTTTGGTTTATTGTATAGACATTTCACACGTCAAAAAAAAAAAAAAAAAAAAATGACAGTGAGCACATACGCTACAAAACAAGAATTCATTTGAAGAATAGACGGAGATCGGATAACCCTCACAAATCACTGATTGCAATCAAATTTTGATTCTACCAGCTGAATTCACTTTACAAACAAACAAACAAACCAGAAGGGCGCTGAGGAGGGCGCAAACCCCTGTCACAGCTGGACTATTGATCCACGCACTGATCTGATCAACAGATTCACACCAACACTTAACAGACTGGTCTTTGGTCCACGTTTCACTTTGCCACCAGGTCTGGGTCATGTAATGTTTGCGTGTTTTCATTTCATGACAGACAGATGTGGACAAGCCGACAGATTATGACGTGAATGTAATCTGTGTAATCTCCGCGAAGATGATAACTGATGCAGTGGATGCATACAAACCAACATACATACATGCG
>JADBJO010006823.1:67500-70000 GCA_016801955.1 Conus betulinus
TTCCCAGAGGACTGATTGAACAAGGACATCGGATGTCTTTTCCCGACTAATGTCAATAGAACTTAGTCGGGTCCCCCGTGCTGCTGATTGGTTTTGACGCACTTTGTTGATTTGTGATAGGATCAGTGTATACAAGGACGACAACATTTCCTTCGAACGAAAGATAAGGCTTCTGCGTGCATTGGTATATTCCATTTCCCGTGGGAATGCGAGATGTAGACTCTGGCGATGGGTCGGGAAAGAATCATCCAAGCCATGGAAAAGAAATGTCGCCACAAGATACTGAACATCAGATGCGCTGATCCCCTCACAATAAACAAATGCCTCCACAGAAAATATAGGTATTTATTCACACATGTCTGAGGAGGTTTTTTTTGTTTTTTTTTTTTTTTTTCATTTCTGGTTGATGGACATATTCAACAATGCGTGGTTAGGTCAATGGATGAACAGATGCCAGTTACATCCTGTCGAGGAAGTGGGCCTGGATAGGACATTCTGAGAGTCAGCGTCCAGCACCACTCGTCAGACTGTGACCTGGAACCTGGGGGGGGGGGGGGGGGGGGGGGGGAGAGGAAGGAAAAGGGGACGAGCCAGAGACAGCCAGACAGGACACAGTGAGGTGCTGCTGTTAAAGAAGACGAAGAGAACAAACTGGACAGAGGCAGAGAGAATAGCTCAGAGTCCAGCTCATCACAGAGCTGCCATTCATGATGGGTTTTTTTTTTTTTAGAGGAGAGAAGCCTACCTCGGTATTACTGCTGCTGCTGTTGCTATTGCTGCTGCCGCTGCTGGTACTATTACTGCTGCTGCTGCAGTTATTACTTCCTCTACCAATACCACTACAACTGTTTGCTGCAGCTACCGTTGCTACGACTACTGTTGCTCCTGCTGCTGGTGCTATTACTCTGCTAGCTACCCTACTACTGCTGCCACTACAACAACTACTACTATTACCACTACTGGTACTATTGCTGCTACTACTGCTACAGCTGCTGCTGATATCGCTACAAGTGCTGCTACTACTATTGCTACTACTAATACTACTGCTGCTACTACTACTACTACTACAACTACTACTACTACTCACGGTGATACAATGGAGATGAGATGGTGGTGATAATGACGACGACGATGACAACGACAATGAAAATGATGATGAATTTGCGGGTTTCAAGCGTGTGTGTGTGTTTGCGTACGTGCGTGCTTGAGTGCGCGCGCGCGCGCGCGCACACACACACACACACACACACACACACACACACACACACACACACACACACACAACCACACACACACACACACACCACAACCACACACACACACACACACACACACACACACACACACACACACACACACACACACACACACACACACACACACCCACACCACACACACACAGACACACAGACACACACACACCACATTTACCAGCATACATAGATACACAACACAGTGGGACAGACATACAGATAAAGAACGGAACAGATACGCAGGCAAACCGAATCCCAAAGACCAAGCGTCCTTTTTTCGATCACCCAGCCTGAATGCTCAAGCACAGCGGAGAAGAATTGGAAGGGAAAGTTAATTTCCGGATTGCTTTCGGGAGAAGACAAGAGGGATTCTCAGGGGGGACAATCTACTTCCGCTTCCCTGTTCACCCACATGGAGGTCTCTGTCTGTCTGTCTCTGTCTGTCTGTCTCACTCTCTCTCGCTCTTTCTCTCCTCCTCTGTCTGTCTCCCTCCTTCTCTCTGTCTATCTGTCTTTCTCTCTGTCTGTCTGTCTGTCTCTCTCTCTCTCTTTCTCTCTCTCTTTTTTTCTCTCCTTCTCTGTCTGTCTCCATCCTTCTCTCTCTCTCTCTCTCTCTCTCTCTCTCTCTCTCTCTCTCTCTCTCTCTCTCTCTCTCTCTCTCTCCACACTGACATCATATCATTCTTGCATGATCGGTATTTTGTTGCATGCTATTTTCTATCGTGGACCCTACTCTGAGCGAAGATGGCGCTGAAAGAAAAATAACCCACACCAGTTCTGGTGAAATATCATTGAACAGAAACAATGTCGTCGTCGCCATCATCATCATCATCATCATCATCCTCATCATCATCATCGCTATCATCACCATCAATACCTCTCTCTCTGCCTCTGTCTGTCTCTCTCTCTCTGTCTCCTGTCGCTCTCTCTCTCTCTCTCTCTCTCTCTCTCTCTCTCTCTCTCTCTCTCTCTCTCTCTCTCTCCTCTTTAACGAATCAATCTTTCTGCTGTCGTAAATCTCTCTCTCCCGCTCTCTCCTCTCTCTCTCTCTCTCTCTCTCTCTTCTCCTCATCTCTCTCTCTCTTCAATCTCTCCCTCTCGAAAAAAACTCTGCACTCCTCTCTCCTCGTCTCCCTCTCTCTCCCTCTCCTCTCATCTCGTTCCCTCTCTCTATCTCTCTCTCCTCGACACTCTGTGCTTATTGTCTGTCGTCTCTATATTATCTCTCTCTCTCTCTATCTCTCTCT
>JADBJO010006823.1:80000-90000 GCA_016801955.1 Conus betulinus
TTTTGTCTTTTTTTTTTTTTTTTTGTAAACAGCCCTAGCCAAGCTTACAGTCAAAGAACGAGTGTACGTAAAGGGACATTCAATATGTGTGAATGATAGACATATGGATCCCCCACCCCTTCACCTCCCCCCCCCCCCCCCCCCCCCCCCCCCCCCCCCCGACCCCACCCCCATGCTCCTCCATCTTGTTACTTTATTTGATGCCAGTTCTTCAGCGAAAATGCTAGGAAAGGGATCGATCTGTGTTTTGTAAGAGCGTCTTACTTATGTCTGCATCCACCGCGCAGCATCTTTCTTTCCGTTCTTTATTTTTTGAATGCATGAGAGAGAGAGAGAGAGAGAGAGAGAGAGAGAGAGAGAGAGAGAGAGAGAGAGAGAGAGAGAGAGAGAGAAAGACAAACTGACTTAGGAACATCGACAGAGACCGAAAGCGAGACGAGAGAGACACAGATGGCACTGTCAGGTTAGTCGTTCCAGACTGTCGATCATTTCTTCAGGCTGTCACATCCAGCACCGTGTACATGGGTGTGTTCAGTCAGTCAGTCAGTCAGTCAGTCAGTCAGAGAGAGAGAGATAGAGAGAGAGAGAGAGAGAGAGAGAGAGAGAGAGAGAGAGAGAGAGAGTGAGAGAGAGACAGAGACAGAGAGACAGAGAGAGAGAACTAACGAGCGAACGAACTGTACCTAACCAGGGTAATCAGGTAAACATACAACACTTATATCGACTTTCCCCTGGGGCGAAGGATAAAAAGATAAGAAAAAAAAGTATAATAATAAATATAAAAAAAAACACGCCAAGTGTACCCAAAATACGAGGAACACGCATAGCCTTGATAGTGTACGAACTGAAATCTACGCAACTGGCGAGCGAGTCGCGTAGACATAGCTGTTATAAAAAAAATGATATATACTGGTGAAAAGGAATGGGGGAAAAACTGGAATGCTAGTTACATAGGAAAACTGATCGTTGACAACGGATGTGAGTGGAACATTTGTAGATGGCCAGTTTTTGTCATTAATAATTTGTGATCACTAACGTCAAATGCTTTTGCAAAATTAATAGACAGAATCACAGTGAAATTTTGACTCTTCTGTTTATCTATATTTGCTGACCATTAATCAACAAGATTCGTCCGTCCGTGCTGTATGTCAAGAAAAGTTGATTCTAAATCCAGACTGGTTAGGATGGAGTATGTCGTATTTTGTGATATGAGACGTAAGTGTTTATTAATTTACATTGTAATGACCCAGAAAAAGAAGAGATACAAGCGAAATATGATTTGAAGGACCTGTTTTGCCTCAACATTAAAGAGTGGTGTCACTTTGGCTTGCTTGAGAATGTTAGGAAAGTGACTTGTATCAATACAAGGTTATGAAAATAACTTAAACCGGTCAGTAATGAGAGGAGCACTAGGGTTTACCATTTTCCTATCCAAATCGCCCAGTACCACGGGTATCTGTCTGTTTCGTATTGTTGCTGGGGGAAATACTAATGCTGCTGTGATGGTTTTTGATTGACTAAAACCTTTTAAAAGTTTTAGGCCTAATGCATTCATATCAGATCTGCCGTTTTTTTTTGTTTGTTTGTTTGCTTGCTTACTTTTAATGTTTGATCAGAAATGTTAGAAAAAAAAAAAGACGATTTAGACTATCAGCAGAAATGTCATTCAAAACTGCACATGTTTTGTCTGAATTCTTACAGATAAGAATGTTATAGCTTTCCATGTTTCTTTTGAGTTATTGTGATAACTATTAGACATTTTTTGAGATACCTCTTTTTAAATGTATAACATCGATGTGACCTTGTTCCTTTGCTTTTGGAACTCTTCAAATGCTTATTTTTTTTCAATAGACTATCTCGCAACCGCATAGATTTTTGAATATCATTTTTTTTTCAATGGGGAGGGGAGGGGGAAGCTTAGGTGAATGTTTTGAACATTTTAGTCATAAATGTGGAATGCATTTGTAGATATCTACGAAGCTTTCATACCAGAATTTAAAACCTTGATCAGGATCAAAGTACTGATAATCACCAAATGGTGGCGACTGTGATTAATTGTACAGGAATAAACAAGGGAAGGAGGGAGAGAGAGAGAGAGAGAGAGAGAGAGAGAGAGAGAGAGAGAGAGAGAGAGAGAGAGAGAGAGAGAGAGAGAGGGGGGAGACAGACAGAGACAGAGAGAGAGAGAGAGCGAGAGAGAGGCAGACAGACAGACACAGAGAGGTAGACAGACAGACACAGAGATACAGACAGACAGGCAGTTGGACGGACGGAGGGACGGACTGACAGACAGACAGACTGACCGACCTTGGAACATCGACAGAGATAGATAGCGAGAGCGCAGCTGGCGTGGTCAGGTTGTTCTTTCCTTTCCCTGTCGATCATTTGTTAACCCCGTCACACCCAGCACCGAGAAGACATTGCTGGGTTCAGTCCACACAGAGAGAGAGAGAGAGAGAGTGAGAGTGAGAGAGAGAGAGAGAGAGAGAGAGAGAGAGAGAGAGTGAGAGAGAGAGAGAGAGAGAGAGAGAGAGAGAGAGAGAGAGAGAGAGAGAGAGAGCGAGAGCGACAGACAGACAGACAGACAGACTGACAGACAGATAAATACAGAGAGAGAGAGAGAGAGAGAGAGAGAGAGAGAGAGAGAGAGAGAGAGAGACAGACAGACAGACAGACAGACAGACAGAGACAGTGAGAGAGAGAGAGAGAGAAAGAGAGACAGACTGTCACACACACACACACACACACACACACACACACACACACACACACAGGCAGGCAGGCAGGCAGACTGATAAATTAACGTAAACTCAAGTGAACACTTCCTACAAAT
Organism: Conus betulinus; assembly: GCA_016801955.1. Classification (NCBI taxonomy): domain Eukaryota; kingdom Metazoa; phylum Mollusca; class Gastropoda; order Neogastropoda; family Conidae; genus Conus; species Conus betulinus. The sequence continues at coordinate 82,834 of JADBJO010006823.1, forward strand.
CATTCGGTCAATGTAGCGCTGCGAATAGAGAGACATATGCGCTTTAAGGTGCAGACTAAAGTTGAGCTAACTCACTCCGTTGACAAGATCACTCCAAATGGCACAACATGCAGACACTGGGTAATCGCGTAAAAATGTAACAAGATGCAAAACATGTAAACGTACTCCCAGTTTACCTTGAATACGCATGAGGAGGAGTGAGTGGGGGTGGGGGGGGGGGGGGGGGGTGGGAGCTGAAAATTTATTCATTCATCATTCATGCCCATCGCCCCCAGTGGAGCATAGGCCATCGACGACCCTTCGCCATCGCACTCTGTTCTGGGCTGCTCTGGTCATTCCAGTCCAGTTGGTCCCCTGTGCCTCCAGCTGTTGCGAGGCCGGCCTTTCTTCCTCTTTCCCTGTGGGTTCCAGGTCAGGGCTTGGCGTGTGGTGCTGGACGCTGGCTTCCTGGGGGGTGTGTCCGATCCAGCCCCACTTCCTTCGCAGTATCTGCTTGGCCACTGGTTCCTGTCCCGCACGCTCCCACAGATCTTCGTTTCGGAACTTCTCCTGCCATCGGATTTTGTAGATGCGCCTCAGACAGGTGTTGAAGAATGTCTGAAGCTTTTGTTGCATCGTCTGTGTTGTCCGCCATGTCTCGCATCCGTAGAGCAGAACTGACTTCACATTTGAGTTGAAGATGCGAGTTTGGTTCTTATGCTGATTTTTCTCCAGATGCCCAGATGTTCTTGAGCATGACGAAAGCTGCTCTTGCCTTGCCGATTCTGGCTGTGATGTCTCGGTCCGTGCCTCCCTGTTGGTCAACCACGCTTCCAGGTAGACGAAAGACTTCCACCTCCCTGATGGGCTCTCCACCGACTGTGACTGATGTGCTGGCAGTGGTGCTGATTTTCATCAGCTCGGTCTTCTTCCTGTTAATCTTGAGCCCTGTCTGGCTGATGTGGTTCCCAGCGAGTGGTCTTGTCCTGCATCTGGCTGTGGCTGTGTGACAGGAGCGCCAGGTCGTCAGCGAAGTCAAGGTCGTCGAGCTGTGTCCAGAGTGTCCACTGTATACCGTTGTTCCTGCCTGTTGTAGTGGTCTTCATGATCCAGTCAATGACCAGGAGGGAAAAGGAACGGCGACAGCAGGCACCCCTGCCGAACTCCGGTCTTCACCTCGAAACTATCGGACAGCTGGCTGGCCGGCGTGGGCAATCCTGCAGTTCATGTCCTGGTAGGTGCACCGGATGAGGAAGATGATCTTCTCGGGGACTCCGTAATGCCTCAGCAGCTTCCACAGCGTCTCTCTATCCACACTGTCGAAGCCTTCTCATAATCTATGAATTGATATAGAAAAAAAAAGTTCCACTCCAGCGACTGCTCTACGATGATGCGCAGGCTGGCGATCTGGTCAGCACATGATTTGTTCCGCCGGAAGCCTGCCTGCTGGTCTCGAAGCTGGGGTCGACAGCTCTTCTTTCTCTCCAGTAGAACCCTGTTGAGAACCTTGCCTGGTGTTGACAGGAGCATGATCCCTCGGTAGTTGCTGCAGTCCCTGAGGTCTCCTTTCTTCGGCAGCTTCATGATGATTCCTTCTTTCCACTGGGCCGGTACCTCTTCCTTCTCCCAGATCTTGCTGAAGAGGCTGTATAGCATGTTGACAGCTGTCTCTATGTCTGCTTTGATGGCTTCTGCTGGTATCTCGTCCGGCCCTGCAGCCTTCCCATTTTTCAGAGTCAGATCATGATGGCCTTCTTGATCTCTGCCTTTGAGAGGGTTTGTCGCAGCTGATGGGCAGTTTCTGACTCTGCGGGTGGGATGTCTGGTGGTGCATCAGGGGGCGGGGCGGTTTAGCAGCTCCCCGAAGTGATCTGCCCATCGTTTCAGCTGTTCCTCGGTTGTTGTCAGTGGTTTTTTCCGTTCTTGTCCGTCACTGGCTTGTCTGTCTGCTGGAACATGCCCGTCAGCTTCTTGGTTACAGATACGGGTCCTTCAGGTTCCTCTGTCCGGCTGCTGCCTCTGTTTGACTGCCAGGTCGTCAAAGTAGTCTCTCTTGTCCTTTTTGATGCTCCTTTTTACTTCTCTGTTCGCTGCTGTGTGCTGCTCTTCCTGTGCCTTGCCTTAGCTGCTCTTGTTCCGCTCATGTTCAGCGTAGTTTTCTGCTCTCTCCTTGTTTCCAGCTTGTGGATGGTGTCGGCTGAGATCCATTCCATGTGCTGGGTCTTCTTCTTGCCAAGGATCTCTTCACATGTGTCGTGCCAGAGCTTCTTACAGTGTCCCCACTGTGTCTGGATGTCCATCTCACCGTCTTCTATCAGCTCTTGTAGCGGCTGGAACCTGTTGGAAAGGCTGATCTGGAATACTACTTGTGTATCCCTGTTTCTGAGCAGTCCGACATTATACCTTGTCCGTGTGTTGTTGGCGTTGGTGAATCTCTTGAGGGCGACGTCTCACTGTTGTTAAAAAAGAAGGTGGTGGTCTGATGACACGTCAGCACCTCTCATCACTCGTACATCCCGCCATGATCTCCTGAATTTGCGGCTAATGCAGATGTGGTCAATCTGATTTTCCGTGACATGGTTTGGGGATCTCCATGTAGCCTTGTGGATGCGCTTGTGTGGGAAGATGCTTCCTCCTATGACCAACTGGCTCAGGGCGCACAGGTCTGCAAAGCGCTCACCATTCTCGTTCATCTGCCCCAGTCCGTGTGTCCCCATGATGTCCTCGTAGCCTGTGTTGTCCATTCCAATCTTGGCGTTGAAATCTCCCATTAGTATGATTATGTCCTTTGCTTGCTCGTATCTGTCTATCAATGTCTGTAGTTGCTGATAGAAGTCATCTTTCTTCTGTTCTTCCGCATCATTGGTGGGAGCATAGCACTGGATGATGTTCAGCCTGATGTCCTTCTTCTTCGTGGTAAACTTGGCTATGATGATGCGGGAGTTGACAGGTTCCCATCCGATGAGTGCCCCCTGTGCTTCCGGTGCCAGCATCAGGGCCACACCCTCAGTGTGGGGGGCTCCATCGTCTGTGTGTCCTGAGTACAGCAGCTTTCTCCAGATGAAAGTCTCAGCTGTCCTGACTGTAGCCACCTTGTCTCACTCAGTCCTAGCACTCCGATCTTGTAGTTTTTCATCTCTCTCGCAACTTGGATGGTTTTTCCTGTTTCGTACATCGTCCTGATGTTCCATGTGGCTACTCTCGTTGTTGTCCTGGGTGTTAGAAGGGAAGTCAGTCTTGCAGCTTCCTTTCGGCTTTCACTGCACTGCGTCATAAGTCTCCGGGAAGGAGACCCTTCCTTGCCCAGGTGAATGTTTTGGTTCGTTGTCGTCGATGCTTCTGTACTAGTCTTTTTTACAGGTAGGGTTGTTAGCCCTATGCAAACCCTTTATCCTCGGGGCGAGAGGTGGTCCTGCCTTAGTCGCCTCTTACGACATGCATGGCAGGGCAGTGGTCTATTCTATGCCCAACCCACAGGGCGGGGGAGCTGAAAAACGTCACAATTAAACATGTGTCATAATTTATGACGACGTCAAACATGCATCACAATATATTTCGTCACTCAGGTATTTCATTAAGAAGAAAACCTGTCTGGGGCCGTTACAGCCTTTAGTAACGGCTGTTCTGGTAAAAATAAAACATCGAGCATCATCCGTGACCCACAATGAACATACCTACAAATTTTCACAAAAATCGGACCAGAAGCTTTGTCTGGAGCGAGTGGAACACATTTTGACCACGGACACACAGACAGACACACAGACAGCATTTCTTCGTTCCCATTATAAAGTACTCCCTGTTCTATAAGAACTGCGAATACAAAAACATCTACTACATTTCAGCACCACTGGTTCATTAACTCATAATTTTTTTCCATTGAATTTTCTCTTTAATCTGAATTTCTCGACGACAACTGACAGCGATTTCAATCTTCAATATGATGTAAAGAAGAGAGAAAAAAAAGACTCTGAAAGAAAACCAAGGAGTAATCTCTGCACACATAGTCCATGCTACATTTCTGGAAAGAGCACTCACACACACGCGCGCGCGCGCATTAAGTGAACAAGTCCACATATACACGTAGCGCTATGGTACAAAACTGCTGATGTATATATCTTCGCACCACACCAAGACAAGCACCGATTTATGCCAATATCACTTTGTTATATCAAAATTTACTAGCTACAGCAGATCGTACTGCGTCCATACCGAAAAGAAAGAATTCATAAACAAATGGTCGTACACAAATAATCCAGTTCAGGTGTGATTAGGATTCCGTACATTTGAGTCAAAAATTGACACATAAAATATTAACTCATAAAATTGTACCGCCACAAGCACACGGACAGACGGAGATGTTGAAACCTATGTACTAAAAGGTATAAAGTAGACTGAAACTCTCGCAATTAAGAAACATGATAGCACAAAATACAGATTTAATCAGTCGGTTGAACAAGTGAAATGTGCGCTAGGGCTGTTATCTTCAATAAAGAATATTCAATCTATAAACATTGTCAAATAAAAAAGGAACATCTAGCGACCATATTTCACATAGAATTCCGAAATGTTGTCGGGCGTGACACACAAACAAAACAATTTTTGCCATTTGAAATCGATGTGCAGGCAACGTTTTACTCAAAAATGGCCACACGTCAAATTTCATGGGTGTTGGTTTTTCCATTTGCTGGGGTAACGTGATTTGTGAAGCTGATTTGGAAAGTATTTCATGTGCGTGACATGTTTTTTTACGGGATTAAAAAAAAAAAGAAGAAGCAGAGATAGCCATGTTATTCATGGAATTTTACCACCCACCAAAAATTTCACATGAAATATAGTCAAAAGTTACCAAATTTCAATGTGTCAGGGGCACTGCAAAGATTAACATTGCGACAGTCGTCTCCCCTCGGATAGCTGTTGGTAAGTGCCTGCAATACAGGAACGTTTTTCCTGGTCCACTCAGCAATATCATTCTTGTCTGCCCTGTCTCCTCTTGCACTGTACTGGTTCTTGAAGCGTGGACTTTAAGAATCCTTTTAATTGCGTCACATATCCATACCACTTCAGTTTTCTTTTCCACTGTGATTAACAAACCTTCGTAATAAGCAACATGCTGCCTGATATTTCTACGAGCTTGGTCGGTCGCTTCTTGCTAAGCCTTGATGGTGCAGAGCATTTTGGGTAAAGCATCTGTACCCACTGACTAGATCTTTCCATTTTAATTCTGATGTCAAGACCATGGCATGCAAGAAAAGCGGATAGCATAGTTAAGTTGCAAGCAAAATCTCAAGCTTGCTTCCTAGAATGAGGAGCTAGGTTCTCCAGGCTGGTTTTTATTGTTGCCATTGCCCTCAAGATGTTTGCGACGTTCGTTCGTGCTATGATTTCAGACTTCCACACGTCGGTTACTAACGATAGCGTGAAGTGATTGAAACGGGTTGACTTGCCGCGAAAGCCAGTATCAATGTTTGAAAGAAAAGTAAACACATAAGCTAAAAGTTTCTCTGAAATATGCAAAAAAGTATTTTTTAAAAAAAAACTATACAAGATTTTTTTCTCAGAATTCATTTTTTTTACAACGTAAATAATCATGAAAAAGCAATATATAAACAAAATACAAAAACACAATTTTTTTTAAAGGAAAATATCGAGGCAGCCAAAAGAATTAGGTGCACACTCACAAAATATACTTCCCTTTCACGTTTCCACACACACACACACACACACACACACACACACACACACAGAGAGAGAGAGAGAGAGAGAGAGAGAGAGAGAGAGAGAGAGAGAGAGAGAGAGAGAGAGAGAGAGAGAGATGAGAGAGAGAGAGAGAGAGAGAGAGAGACTGACTGACTGACTGACTCACAGACAGAGATAAAGAAAGACACAGACAGAGAGAAACAGACAGAAAGGGAGACCGAGAGAGGCAATGTTCGTGATACCCCCCCCCCCTCCCCCCCCCTCAAACTTGTCACTCATGTTATCGACCAGGTTTGTATGTCCTGTCAATCCAATTTGCCGCCGCGTTTTGTTAATCGGCCAAGGACCGACCAGTCCACATTGATTAACTGCTCTCCGCTCAAACCCTCTACTCATTCCGTACTTCTTTCCCTACCCCCAAAACCCCAGCCCCTAACCAGCCTTTTTCGTCTTCTGCATCGATAGTCACCGACGACTAATTGAGGAGTAGCGGATGGTACGCAGTGAGACTGCTTGGTCATAGAACTCATCTGTCCCTCCCCCCACCCCCCACCCCCCTCCCCACCCCCCTCTCCACGCATTTACGGCATTAGTAGTGGTTTTCCGTCTGGAAAAAGACAAGTGATTACTATCAGTAATGACCGCAAAAACTTGATTGGAAAAAAAAAACCCACACACACACACACAAAAACACACGAAAGTTATGTAGAATTTTTAAAGTCAAATAAAAGCCAATTACCAAGCAGCTGTTGAAACTCTCTATCTTGTTCTAATGTTGGGAAAAAAAACATACCAGAAAACCTACAAAAAAAGAAAATTCACACACACACGCGCGCGCGTACACACACACACACACACACACACACACACACACACAACGCACACACACACACACACACACACACACACACACACACACATACACACACACACACACACACACACACACACACACACACACACACGTCTTTTCTCCATTTCATTAGTACAATGAAGGTCGAGTGACAATATCAAAACAACAACAACAACAACAGCAACAACGAAAAACTCCAACGATATGACGTTAATAAGAGTGCTCACTATGTTTTTTGCGGGACGTGCGCGGTTTTTACGGGATGGTCTGAAAAAGCGTCAAAACACCCGTCCGATTCAGCGCAGAAAAATAAAGAGTTTAGACACTGTATATACGAATATGAGACGACTGATAAAAAGCCTATGGTTACGAGAGAGAAAGAGAGAAGGAGGGAGGGACGGAGACACACACACACACACACACACACACACACACACACACACACAGAATGGTGAGACTGGTCCAGTCGACCGCAAATGGCCAGTGAGAGTGATATATGTATGTATGCATATATATATATATATATATATATATAGAGAGAGAGAGAGAGAGAGAGAGAGAGAGAGAGAGAGAGACAGACAGACAGACAGACACAGACAGACAGACAGACAGAGACAGAAAGACAGACAGACAGACAG
>JADBJO010006823.1:92500-95000 GCA_016801955.1 Conus betulinus
TACATGATTGCTCATTGTCTTAGCCACGCTTCGCTGGTAGTGTCAAGTCTCTAACTTAAGTTTGGGATTACGCGGTTACAGATCAGAACCTCCGTCTTACGAAACGTTGTTGTGCTCACTGGGTCCGGGTCATGATTCGGATCTTCACTAAATCCATAACGTTCGTAAACAGCAACTCCTCTGATAAACCTGATGGCTTTCCTCATTTCGAACAATGCAGTGTTTTTCTACGGAAAAATTCGCCGCCCGCCCCCCCCCCCCACCCCACCCCAAGGAAAAAGTAAAAAAAAAAAAAAAAAAAAAAAAATCATAACCAATATTTAACTGGTTCGGCCTGATGGATTTCCTAATAGGAATCAATGCAGTATTTCTTTAAAGTTTTACGCCCCTCCTCCACCGAAGAAAAGCTGTATCTTGCAATGTTAAGGAAACTCCAACAAAAGAAGCACACGGTTTGCCCTTGGATCAAAATCCGTACCAGTGAAAACTGGTTCGGGCCTAATGGTTTTCCTCGTTTGGGTCCATGCTGTACTCCCCGAGAGAAATGTCCTCCTCACCGTACCATAAAGTTTGAAAATTTCTTATCTTGCAATGGTAAAGAAACTTCAACAAAAAGCATCGAGTCCTCCCCTTGATCAAGATCCACACCGACATTTTGTACATCGGTCTGTTGGTTTCCCTCATTCGTATCAAGACATTATTTCTATACAAACTTCACAAACGTACGCACGCACGCACGCACGCACGCACGCACGCACGCACGCACACACACACACACACACACACACACACACACACACACACACACACATACCCCAGAAAGACAAATGCCCCATGCTACCGTTCTGAAGAAAGTAACACGAAAAAAAAAAGTGTCCTCCTTGGATCAAGATCCGCAGCAATCATTATCTGATTCAGAATGATGGTTTTCCTCATCTGGAAAATGCATTATTTCTGTAGAAATACCCTGCACCCACCTCTCAAAGAAAAAAAAAAAAAAGAAAAAAAGAAAAAAGAAAAGAAAAAAGAAAAAAAAAAGAGAGAGAGAAAACAAACAAAAAAAAAAAAAAAAAGTGCCCGAATTTGCAATGTTAAAGAAAATGAGAAAACAATATTACCGAGTTCTTCCTTCGCTCAAGATCAGCATTGATATCATGCATTATTTCTATAGCCCGTAGCAAACTAAACAAGAGGCAGAAGCCACTCTGATGGGAATCGAACCCACAACCTCCTAAACGGGACTCTGCGACGTCAATCCTTTCACTGGTTTTCCTGAGTGCAGATATAATTCAAAGTCACTTTTTTTTACAGAACAATATACACACTTTGACAATAAACACCTGGTCCATGTGTCTTTGCAACCATTAAGCTATTTTACACTCTAAGCATAAAGGATGATATTTTGGGCAATAGATGGAGTACCTGCTTTTACTCTTGTAATAGATGTTACATTTCATATTGACACATATTTTCTAGACTGAAATCATCATCTTATATATTTCTTTCTTGTCTTTCTGTTTTCTTTTTGCTCTGTTCGTTTTGTTTTTCTTTATTTTTTTCTTCGTCTTCTTGTTCTTGTTTTTGTTGTTGCTCTTCCTATTCTTTCTTTCTTTCTCTTTCCGTCTTATTCGAGTTCCTTCAAAATCTGATATAACTGGTACCATGGGGACGTGAACCGTAATTTAGTGGTGATGGTAGTGGTGATGATGATGATTATCACCATCATTTATTATATTATATTATTATTATTATTATTATATCATCATCATTACTATTATTATTATTGTTGTCATAAATATTATTATTTTTATTACGATCATCATTATTGTTATTGTCATATTATTATTATCCTTATTGTTATTATTACTATCATTATAATTATTATTGTTCTTCTTCTTACTCTTCTTTTACTTCTTTTACTTCTTCTTCTTCTTCTTCGTCGTCGTCGTCGTCGTCGTCGTCATCGTCGTCTTCTTCGTCGTCGTCGTCTTCTTCTTCTTACTATTACCGTACTTGTCAACAACATCTATATGGATGCATGTATCTATTACGTAGATATACAGAAAGAATGGAGGGGTGTGTGTGAGACAGACAGGCGAAAAAATAGACAGAAAGGAAAGAAAAGTCAGACAGAAAGACAGACAGGCAGACAGACAGATCGACCGACAGACATATAGATGAAATGTCAACTTCTTTTCAGAGAGAGAGAGAGAGAGAGAGAGAGAGAGAGAGAGAGGGAGACAGACAGACAGACAGAGACAGACACCGGCAGAGACAGACAGAGAAGAGAGAGAGAGAGAGAGAGAGAGAGAGAGAGAGAGAGAGAGAGAGAGAGAGAGCAAGCAGACAAGATAAATGTCATCTCATGCTACTGGAAAAAAAAAAAAGTTACAGAACAAAAAGACATCAGCATGATTATACAAGTAAGAACTTAAAAAATTTTTTTTTTTACGCTTTTATCTTAGCTGAAACCCAGCTGCCAGAAATGCTTGCAAGACAC
>JADBJO010006823.1:107500-110000 GCA_016801955.1 Conus betulinus
AACTGAAACACAGAGGGAGTTAGTTTTTTATATTCTAGTTTAACTCCCAGGGAGTTAAAATTTACAAATGACCAGTTTAACTCCCTGGGAGTTAAACCATTCGGGGAGTTAAAACTTTTCGTTCACACCGGTGCCGGGGCTGCGGCGGGCTGGGCAGGGCTGCGTCCGTGTCGGACTGAGCGGTGTGGGTGCAATGCCACAGAAGTGGCACAAAAAAGATAGGCAAAACAAAAATTAAATAAAAGCTCGCCACCACTCTCCTTGTAGTCTGTTGCCTTCCCCGAGTTCATTCGTACTCCTCCCCGTTTTCCACGGTCGTTGATGCGTGAGTGCCTTGCCCCTGGTGACAAAAACATCGATATTTTCTGTCGACTCGACTCTGCGCAAATGATTCTGACTAAACTGCTGCGAAATGATTTTGATTTTACAAAGTATCTGCGTTCTGTTATCTCACAATCTAACAATATTTCGGTTAATACGATTCATTATATCGTTATGAAAGGTTTCAACAATCCTGCATTAGCAAACATAGTGCAGTATCCTTTTACGCTCCATTTTCAGTTTTACATAGCTTAAGACAGATGGCTATCAACGAAGTGGTCGTCGAATGGATATATTCGGTGGAAAAACATTTAGCAACGCATGGTAAACCAGTGACTTTATAAAATGACAAAAAAAAAAATCAGTTTCTCAGCCTCTCATCTCTCATCTTGTGTGTGTGTGTGTGTGTGCGTGTGTGTGCGTGCGTGTGTGTGTGTGCGCGCGCGCGTATGCGTTACAGTGAGGCGAGGATAGTAGGCATTCGTCTCGGGGGGGGAAACAGGTCTTTTTGAAAAAATCTGTTTCAGTGGTATATTCATACAATTCTTAATACTGATAGAAAACCAAGGGATAGAAAATTCACACATGCATATGCTGCGTGGATGCGAAACGAAACGCAAAAAAAGATGATGCTCGACATCCATCCAGCCACCAACCTTGTCCCCCACCGCCTGTCCCCTACTCCTCTAACCACGAGTCTTTTTTTTTTTAGCACCGTTCTTGCAACTGTTATCAGGATCTCAATATACTCCTAACTTTTTTCCTTCTCCAACTGTCTCAAATCAGTTTTAATGCACTTGTGTTTTGTTGGTTGAAATACAGTGCGTGTGTGTGTGTGTGTGTGCGTGTGTGTGTGTGCGTGCATGTGTGTGTGTGTGTGTGCGCGCGCTTGCTTGCTTGTGTGTTTGTAGAGGGAGGAGTGAGAGAGAGAGAGAGAGAGAGAGAGAGAGAGAGAGAGAGAGAGAGCGAGCTGACCCTCGTGTTCAACACGGTCTTTCCTACCTCGCTACGAATTGCGTGCCTAGAAAACCGATGAGCGCCAATGAACGAGATGTCATGTCGACCGACGTAATGGTTCCAGTCCAAATGCTGAACCAATCCTTTACCGACATTTTCGGCACATGCGTCGCTGTTCAAGCAGTCCTGAAATATACAGCACTTTGGTCAAATCTGCAGTGGCGCGAAAAACACATAATTATGCCCCTTTTAAAAAAAAAAAAAAAAAAAAAACTACCAAGATGTGTGTGCGCGTGTGTGTGTGTGTGTGTGTGTGTGTGTGTGTGTGTACGTGCGCGCGTGCGCGTACGTGCGTGTGGGTGCTTAAGTGCACGCATGCGTGAACATGCATTCACATGTTAGTACTGGGAGCAGATTCAAGGAGAGGGGGCAGCAAGGGGATGATGGGGGGGGGGGTCGGGGGGGGGTGGAGAGGAAAGCATGAAATCGGGGTTCCCTTGACATTAGTCACACATTTTACAAGAAAGGTTCTTTTTGTGTGTGAAATACAGAAAGTGCCGACACTCTCAAGAGAAAAAAGAGGAAAATGGAAGCTTGAAGCAAGCAATTTTCCATTTTACTTTACGTTACATCTGTAAAATGTTTACTGCACCGCTCTTGAAACTGACCGGTTTCAACGAGTCAAGCAATTCCATTCTCTTCCACCCCTTATCACTTGATCCCATTGAAAACGTAACTGTTCTAAAACAGACTATTTGAATTTCCCACTGGAGGCTGTCTTGTACCTTATAGTCTGGTTTGAAGCCCGCGACGATTCTTCTTGGTCCCGTCTCACTGGCAGACCCGTCAGAGGAATTGGGGCGTCCTTTGGAGAACCCCAAGGCACTTGTATAGTTGACGGCACATCTCTGGCCGGCCACTGTCTCTCAGGTCGGCATGGCTTGAGCATTCCTGTAGGACATGCTGTGCCGTCTCCTCCACTGGCCACTTACGCTAAACTATATGACAGGCGGACATTAAAACCAACGAAGAGGAGGAGGAAATTAAACAAGACAAAAACGGATTGTAAGCCCTGTAGAAGAAAGATTCTGAACTATAAATTGAGGCCATTAAAGCTTGAAAATAGGACACTGGACCACAGAAAAGGACCCTAAACCTTGTCAAAAGAGGAAACTAAGCCCAAGAAAACACCATATGAAAGGGCGTCTGAACCTCTGGGAAA
>JADBJO010006823.1:112500-120000 GCA_016801955.1 Conus betulinus
AACGCTAAATTATGCTGGGATACTAAACCTGATGGAAGAAGTAAACCTTATGAGAAGTCGCTATAAGCTCTATGGATGGAAGGCTTTAAAACATAAAACGGTACAATAACCCTACAAAAGAAGGCCGTGAATCCCTAAAGAAAGGAACACCAACCAGTAAGAGAAGAGGGCCTTATCGCACTTGATGATGGCATCCGTCTGTCTTGAGACAATGGTGTTGCACCGTGGATCAGTCAATGTGTGAGTTGCAGCGCCTGCTGTGGCTAAAAGCAGCCGGATCATCGAGCGGCAGGTTGTGTTGCCGTTGCTGCTGGTGAAGTCTCGGTCATGAGTGTCTGTTGGGGCGACGCGATTCTTTGCCGTCAGCGGCTCCTCCGTTCTTCCCACTGGGCCTCTCTCCTCTGGTCTGCTTGCTTGATGCCGGCCTTGATGGTGGATTGCAAGCTGATCCTGTCTGAAGCTGCTGTCTCCAGGTCTGCTGGGCCGAAACTGCCTGCCCTCAGATCGCACTTACATTTCTGTAGCGAAGGGCGGGCCGTCATGTGAATCAGGAGCCTGTAGCCAGCTCGCCGTACAGCATGTCCTTTGGGATGCGACTGTGGTACATGCGGCTGGTGTGGCCGAGCCAGCACAGGCGCATCTCTGTCAAAATAGCGAACATACTAAGCATCCTTGCCTGGGCCAGGACGTCCTTGTTAGTGATGCGGTCCTGCCAAGTAATGCCCAGGAGTCTTCTGAGGCAGCGCAGAAGGAAGGCGTTCAGTCAGCGTTCTTATCGAGAATACAGGGTCTATGCTTTGCTCCCGTGAGAAGAGTGTTCACAGCACGCAGGCTTGGTACACTTTCAGCTTGGTGTTTGACGTTAGCATGGTGTTATCCCAGACTCTCTTCGCTAGAAGGGCCATCGCTGTGCTGCCTTGCCTATCAGTACGTTCAGCTCGGCGTCCATATAGAGGTTGCTGGAGATGGTCGAGCCCAGTAAAAGCAAGTCGTCGACCACTTCGAGGGTGTGATCGCCGATGGAGGTGCGGGGAGTGCTGCTGACGTCTTGGCCATGATGATGTTTTTTTTTTTTTTCCAAGCCGATAGAGAGGACGAAGTCGGTGCAAGCATCAGCGAAGCAGGTGATGAGCCGTTTAGTGATTCTTTGGTGTGGGCAGTGAGGGCGGTGTTGTTTGCGAAAAGCATCTCCCTATGAGGACTTTCCGCACCTTCGTCTTTACTCGGAGGCGTGCCAAGTTGAAGAGGCCTCCGTCACTCCTAGTGTGGAGGAAGATGCCGTCTTCAGACTGTCGGAAGGCGTAGTGCAGCAGCAGGGAAAAGAAGAGCCCAAGAGTGTTGGAGCGAGCACGCACCCTTGTTTGGCACAGCTCTTGATTGGGAAGCGGTCCGAAGATGAACCATCGTACTGGACAGTGCCATTCATCTTGTCATGGAAGTACGTGATCATCTTCAGGCGCTTGAGTGGACATCCAATCCGATGTAGTAGGGTGAAGGATGCCTGACCTTCGAACCGAGTCGAACGCCTTGGTCAGGTCGATTAAGGCGATGAACAAAGGTCGTCTCTACACGCGGCACATCTCTTGTAGCTGCCTCAGGGAGAACATGTCGATCGTCGACCTCGCAGCTCTGTGCCTCTGGGTACACTCGTTCGGCGAGCAGCTGCAGCCTGTTGAGGACGACGCGGTCAAAGGTTTTCACCAACAATGCTGAGGAGGGATATTCCGCGATAGTGCAGACGCTGTTATTCCCTTTGTTCTTGTATAGCGTGATGATTTTTGCATCGCGCATGTCCTGGGGTATGGTCGCTTCCTCCCAACACTGCAGCAGAAGCTCATGGAGGCGACTTGAGAATAGAACTCTTCTTGCCGGCTTTGATGACTTCTGGCGTAATGCTGTCGCTACCCAGACCTTTACTACAGGCTAGCGTGTCGATGCCTGCCGTGTTCCTCAATGGTGAGTGGGGCGTCAAGCTCCTCCATGGCAGGGGGGGGGGGGGGTGTTCTCGAAGGCTGTGTGGGTGACCGAGTTTTCCCTGCAGTACAGCTCCTGGTAGTGCTCCCCATCTCTCCATCTGTTTGCTGCAGTCGATGATCCCCGGATGTCGATTTTAGAGGAGCGATCTTGATGGCGCTAGGGCCGAACGCTTTCTTCATGCCTTAGCACATGGCGCGGATGCTGCCGCAGTCGGCGGAGATACGAATATCTTCTCACAGGTTTAGCCAGTACTCATTGGATCTCCACGATTCCTGCTTCGAACCAGGTTTTATTCTTCCTCACTCTCTTCCCAAAGGTGTCCGAGGCGGATTGGTAGGTGGCATCGCGGATGTGGTTCCACCATGATGAAGCGCTGTCTGTCGGGCAGTCCTCTAGGGCCTTGTCAAGGGCTCTGGCGAAGCGTTCGCGCGGTTCGGGCACTGACGTCATGGCTGTGTTGATTCGAGGACGTCCCTTCTGCTTGTAGCTTATCCCACCGAGTCCTATAAAAATAACACCAAACCATATGAAACAGATACTAAATTCGAGGGAAAGAAGACACTAACCCTAGAAAAATTGGAAACTAAACTGTATAAAGGAGGACATTAAGCTCTATGAGAGGACACTAAACCCTACGAAAACAAGACACCGCATCGAACAGAAAGGCGGCTAAAGCCTGTAAAATGAGGACACAAAATCATATGAAAAAAGACACTAATCCTCAAAAACAACCATGAAAGAACGCTACTGATACTAAATCTGTGAACGGAGAACACTGCTTACTATTTGACGGACGACACCTTATGAAAGAAAGACATTAATACCAATGGAAGGATCCACATGTTGACTCATGATTATAATGCCGGACTTTTTTGTGGATTTATGGATACTCAGGCCAGGAGGTACCAGGTGCGCACTAGGAAATTTCGGAAGGATAAAAAAATTCCTCAACAGCACTGCAGCCAGACCCAGTTTATCTGAAAACATGCGTCCATGTTCCAGATCACTGAATCAAGTAACACGCAGCAAAACTTTGAGTCAATCTTTCACGCCCTTCCAGAAAATGCTCCCTCTGGTACCCCGTGTGATTATATCCTTGTTCCACAGAAGACCGACATAAACCCAGAGCACACATGCTGCTCATATTAAAGAAAGACTCTGTAGAAAGCACAACTCTAAAGCTCGAGAAATAAGACACACTCATGTGTGAATGGAGGGGGCACTAACCTTGGGAAAGAGCACACAAAAAACCTGTCAAATGAAGAAAATACTGAACACTCTGAACGAAGGGGACACTAAATATGTAAACTAAGTGACTGAATCCTGTGACTGAAAAAGACACGGAGTCCTTGAGGGAAGGGGGCGGGGCGAGGTTAAACCACACAAAAGACGTCAAGCCCCGCCAAAGAACCAGGTGCTGTGAACTGCTTTGGACGATACGCTGGTGAAGCTTGTGATCCGCTGCATTCACGTGTCCTGGTCACCCTCTCCGCAGCCAAAGGTAAGGTAATGTTACTTATAGCCCAGCCGACCGCAGTTCTTGCTCCTGTTGACAGATGTGCTGGTATTTCTCTTTAACACTTGACTTTGTATGTAAATAAATCTTATTTACTTACTTAAGCTAATCTGTTCTGATTCTATTAAGTTTTTCTTCTCTCGTTCTCTGGTCATAAGACAATACTTCGGTTAACAAGATATATCATGTGAACAACATTTAAAGTATTTCACCAACTTCCCTATCAAAAAACGTACACGTTTTCCAGTTGCAACACCATAAGAAAAAAAGGTCGCTATGAACAACACGGACCGGAATATGCATATGTGTCTGTACAGTATTTACTGCTGTGTTCGTCAAACTGGCGTGATTTCGACGTTAAACACCCATTCCGCTTCTTTTCATTTGATCCTAATGAGAATATGACTGTTCCAGAGTACGTCATTGTGTCTTCACCACTTAAAGTGGTGTGTTACCTTCTCATCTCTGCTGTGTAGCCCTGGACTAGCGTCTTCTGGTCTGCCGTCACACCCGCCCTCTCCGAGAGGAATGTGGTGTCCTCTGAAGATCCACAAGGCACCTGGCGCACCACCGACCCATCCGACTGAAGTTCTATACCTCAACCAGGCATGGTACAGCGGGCGTCAGCACTATCTTCGCACAGCTGTCTGGTTCTTCTCTCTGCAGCAGATGGGAAGCATGCGCGCGCACACACACACACACACACACACACACACACACACACACACACACACACACACACGCAGCAAGCACACACACGCATCCCTAACACTAAAAAACCTACGAAAATAAGGCACTAAACAATGGGAAAGAATGACATTCTAAATCTCATGAACTGAATCTATGTCCTACACAGAACAGCCGTTTGAAACAGAGAACGAAAATATTTTAAAAGATTGCTCTAGACCCTACTCAAGTAAGACACTAGCCCTACCAAAAGACACTGCATGTGATGACAGAGGACAGTGCACCCTGTGGGAAAAAAACGCTGAAACGTTTTTTAAGAGAGAACAATAAACTGTATACGACGGAGACCATGAACTCTTAAACAAAAGGAAACATTCAACTACACGAAAGGAAGATCCAGAGCCCTATGAAAAGAGGACACTAAACAATAGAAAGGACACTAAATGCTGCGAAAAAAGAAGACTATACTCTATGCAAGGTCGATACATACCCTTAGAAAAAGAACACTGAACTGTATGAAAGGAGGACATTAGATTCAACAAAAAAGAAAACACCAAACCATATGAACAAAGGACAATCAATCAAAAAGAGACAAACTCCCTATAAAAAGATGACTCCAATCCGAACAAATGGCAAAAGATAAGTTCAACGAAAAGAGGACACTAAACTGTATGAAAGGACACAAAACCCTCTGAGTGGAAATGCTAAACCAGATGGAAAGCCGACACCAAAGTCAGTGAAAAGAGAGAAATAAATCTGAAAGGGCGGCACTACCCCTAAAAAAGGCAGTAAATCCCATGAGAAAATTATAAGTAATAATAAAGACACGACACGTTGAAGGAAAAACACACTGTGTTAAAGAGGAGAGAAAATGAAAAGGAAGAAAACTAACCACTGAAGAAGAACACGAAGCTGTGGACGAAGGGGTGGGGGGATGGGGGGGGGGGGGGGGGGGGGGGGGGGGGGGGAGGGACTCTAAACCCCGTAGAAAAACACAAAACTCTGTTGAGGAGGGTGGCGGTGGGTCAGACATCGAACTTTATATGAAGAGGACACGAAACCCTCTGGGAGGAAAGAGATAGCGAACCTTCTAGAAAGAGCAAAAAAACACTGAAGGGGGGGTGGGTGGGTGTGGAGAAGACAGCGAACCTTCTAAAAAGACGACACGAAACCCAGAAGGGAGGGGGTAGTGGGGACTGGGACCCGAAACTTGTAGAAAGAGGATTCGAAACCCGGTGATGCGGGGGCCGAGGGAAAAACAACGAATCTTAAAGAAAGAGGTTTCAAAACCCGCTGGGGGTTGGGGGTGGAGGTTGGAGAATAGAGCTAACCTTCTAAAAAAAAAAGGAATTCAAATACACCGAACTTTGTACAAAACAGGACTACAAAGCCGGAGGTGTGGGAGGGGTGTGGGGAGAAATACAGAGCCTCGCAGAAAGAAGACTCAAAACCCTGGAGGGGTGGGGGGGTGCAATAGACAAAACCATGCCTATTAGAAAAAGATAAGTAAATCCGGGGGCGGAGGGTGGGGAGGGACGCGGGAGAATGTAGGGGGACGCAAAGAACCTCGTAAAAAGGAAAGGAAACCCAGACGGTGGAGGAGAGAGAGACATCGAACCTTTACAGAAAGGACTCGAAACCTAGGAACCTAGAGTGGACGAAGAGGAAGGACGCCGAACCTTTACAGAAAAAAAAAAAAAAAACGAACCCGAACCTGTCAGAAAAAAAGGGTATGAAATCTTGTGGAGTGGGGTAGAGAGACTCCGAACCTTTTCGATAGAAGACACCCCCCCCCCCCCCCCCCCCCCAACCGGATGGGGGGGGGGGGGGGGGGGGGGGGGGGGGAGGATTGGAAGCTCGCCGAAACTCATAAAAGGAAGACACAAAAAACCCGGTGGCGTGGGGGAAAGAAATGCACTGAACAGTATAGAAAGAGGGCACAGAATCGTTTAGGGGAAAACAATACCAAATTGTAAAGAAAGAGATTACGAAACCCTGGGAGAAGGGGGTAGGGGGTGTCGGGTTGAGGGGTACACAGAACTTACGTTGAAAGAGATCTCGAAACCCAAGAAAGTAGGGGGGGAGGTGGAGGTGAGGAGGTGGAGGGTGGGGGGGGTGGGGGGGGGGGGGAGAGGAGGTTTACACCGAACCTTATAGAAAAATACGAAACCTGGCGGATGATTGCGACACATAAACTCTTATGTAAAGACACGAAACCCCCTGGAGAGGGTGGGGGAGTGGGGCGGGTGTGAAGAAAGACACCGAACCTCAAGAAAAGAAGACACAAAAGTTTATGGTGGCAAAACAGATACCGAACATTGTAGGACACAAAATTCTGGAGTGGTGAGACACTGAAAATTTGTAGAAAAAAGTCTTGAAACCTGGGGGTTAAGTGGGGAGACTCCGAGCCTCGTAGAAAAAAAAAAAGACACGAAACACTGCTGCATGGGGGGGGGGGGGGGGGGGGGGGGGGGGGGGAAGGCACCCACTGTCTTTGAGAGTAAGGACACAAAACACTGGTATGGGTGAAGGGAAGAGACACCGAGATCTTACAGGACAAGAAGGTATGTGAGGAGGGAAATGACACTGAACTTCACGGGAAGAGGGCACAGTACTCCGGGGAGGGGGATGGTGGTTGTGGTGGAGGGAAAGATACACCGAACATTATGAAAAGACAATACAAAACCGCAATGGTAGGGGTGAAATAGACACCGAACCTTATAGAAGAGAGGCACGAAATCTTAAAGAGTGGAAAAAGACTGACCAAACATTACAGGAGAAGGTGCTAAACCCCGAGGACTAAAATCGTGTGGCAGGGAAAAGACAGAATTTCACGGACAGAGGATAAAAAAAAACTGTGGGGCGAGGAGTGGGGAGAGACACAGATTCTTACAGAAAGCCGACACAAAATTGGGGGGGGGGGGGGGGGGGGGGGGCTGGAAAGAAAAGAGACACCACACCCTAAAAAAAAAAAAAGACACAAAATCCTGAAGGAGACAGAGCGGGAGGAAGTGGGGGAGGTGGGGTGGGGGTGGAACACGAAACCTTTACGAGAGAGAAAAGACACCGAAACTTGAAAGGGAACACAAAACCCTAGTGAGAAGAAAGAAAAGACACCTAACCATGTAGAAAGTGGACATAAAACCCTCTAGGTGGCGAAAAGAAACACTGAACTTTATCGACAAAATCAAACCATGTGGACAGGAGCGGGAAAGAGACAACGAACCTAAAAGAAAAATGATACGAAAAACCCTGAGAAGTGAGAAATGTGTGTGTGTGTGTGTGTGTGTGTGTGTGTGGGGGGGGGGGGGGGGGGAGCA
>JADBJO010006824.1:17500-20000 GCA_016801955.1 Conus betulinus
ACTGTGTGCTGCTGTGTGTTTGTATTGTTGCGGACACATCAGGTTATGTGAACTGTACACAAAGTTTGAACTGTACAAACTTTACGGTTGTTTTTATCACATGTGCTGACTAGCTTTTGAACCCGACGTCTTTCCGGTGCTGACATCCGTGGAGGTCGTCTGGCGTGCCAAGCCAAGACGTGACTGATGGTTTGACGGGCCGGAATCGACTGGCACACGACAGCACACGACACTGGTATGTACAGGTAGTCAGCTCAGTTGCACTGAAGCCAAATGCTGGTGAACACAAAACGAAACGCACAGTAATGCTTACTTAATACAAAATTTAAAACAGGCAAGTGATTCTTTAACAAATGTCTTCTTCTTCTTCTTCTTCTTCTTCTTCTTTCTTCTTCTCTTCTCCTCTCAAGAGAAAATATAGGGTTTTTTTTTCACAGACAGAGAGAGAGAAAGAGAGTGAATATAGCTTTTTCAGAGAGAGAGAGAGAGAGAGAGAGAGAGAGAGAGTAGCATTTTCGGTCATCACAAGTAATACGGATATAAGCGCATAAAATAGTAATCCTCAGATACCTGTCAGCAGCACAATATTCCCCAGACAGCTGTCGGCAGCACAATATTTCCCAGACAGCTGTCAGCAGCACAATATTCCCCAGACAGCTGTCAGCAGCACAATATTCCCCAGATAACTGTCAGCAGCACAGTATTCCCACATACCTGTCAGCAGCTGTCAGCCTGTCAGCAACACAATATTCCCCAGACAGCTGTCAGCAGCACAATATTCCCCAGGCAGCTGTCAGCAGCACAATATTCCCCAGACAGCTGTCAGCAGCACAATATTCCCCAGACAGCTGTCAGCAGCACAATATTCCCCAGACAGCTGTCAGCAGCACAGTATTCCCCAGACAGCTGTCAGCAGCACAATATTCCCAGATAACTGTCAGCAGCAGAATATACTCCCCACATGGCTGTCAGCAGCAGAACACTCCCCTCATGGCTGTCAGCAGCACAATATTCCCCACATGGCTGTCTGCAGCACACAATATTCCCCACATGGCTGTCAGCAGTACAATACTCCCCCACATGGCTGTCAGCAGCACAATATTCCCCACATGGCTGTCAGCAGCAGTACAATATTCCCAGAGAGCTTGCTGTCAGCACAATATTCCCCACATGGCTGTCAGCAGCACAATACTCTCCACGTGGCTGTCAGCAGCACAATACTCACCAGATGCCTGTCAGCATACAATACTCCTCACAGGGCTGTCAACAGCACACAATATTCCACATGGTTGTCAGCAGCACAATACTCCCCACATGGCTGTCAGCAGCACAATACTCCCCAGATAGCTGTCAGCAGCACAATACTCTCCACATGGCTGTCAGCAGCACAATACTCCCCACATGGCTGTCAGTCAGCAGCACAATACTCCCCACATGGCTGTCAGCAGCACAATATTTCCCAGTGGTTGTCAGTAGGACACTTCACACATGGCTGTCAACAGCACAAATACCCCACATGGCTGTCAGCAGCACAATACTCTCCACATGGCTGTCAGCAGCACAATACTCTCCACATGGCTGTCAACAGCACAATACTTCCCACATGGCTGTCAGCAGCACAATACTCTCCAGTGGTTGTCAGCAGGACAATACTCCCCACATGGCTGTCAACAGCTCAATACTCCCCACATGGCTGTCAGCAGCACAATACTCCCCACATTGCTGTCAACAGCAGAATACTCCCCAGTGGCTGTCAGCAGCACAATACTCCCCACATGGCTGTCAGCAGCACAATACTCCCCACATTGCTGTCAACAGCACAATACTCCCCAGTGGTTGTCAGCAGGACACAATACTCCCCACATGGCTGTCAACAGCACAATACTACCCACATGGGTGTCAACAGCACAATACCCCCAGTGGCTGTCAGCAGCACAATACTCCCCCACATTGCTGTCAACAGCAGAATACTCCCAGTGGCTGTCAGCAGCACAATACTCCCCACATTGCTGTCAACAGCACAATACTCCCCACATTGCTGTCAACAGCACAATACTCTCCAGTGGCTGTTAACAGCACAATCCTCCGCAGTGGCTGTCAGCAGCACAGTACTCCCCAGTGACTGTCAGCAGCACAATACTCTCCAGGCGGCGGGGAGGACGGAGGGAGGGGAGGGAAATGTGACGAGAGAGGGGGTGGGTCGGTGTGTCCTTTAGGGGAAGGACCCGGAATATTTTCTCTAAAAGAGTTATGTTAAAATTTCACCTCCACCCTCTGTTTTACTAGTGATGGAAGCAGCAACTTTCCGGTACTAGTCATCAAAAGAAATCTTCACTTTTCTCGGGACTGTTAAAACTACTCAAAAATAGCTCATGAATAATTTTCCTTAGACTTGTACACTTAAAAGAATTTGTAGCTCCGAGAGACAGAACTACAGAGTTCAAACATTCAATATTGAATGACTGACTGACTGAAACCATTTACTGTCAGATTAACATAG
>JADBJO010006824.1:25000-40000 GCA_016801955.1 Conus betulinus
TGTCCGTCTGTCCTCTTCGGCATTGAGCTGCTGCTGTCGTTGTCGCGTGTGGTGTGTTGTGCCAGTGGCTGATGTGGTGTGGTGCGGTGTGGCGCTGGCCACTGATACCGAGGCAGTAGAAAAGAACGTGCGGGAGTCAGGCCCCGGACGGACGGACGGACGGACTGGCAGACAGACAGACAGACAGACAGTCGTCTCGCTTTCTCTTGTCTTCTCTCCCACCTCCACCACACCCTCGCTCCGTGCAGTCCGTTGTGGAGTCAGCATCCTCCAGCGGTCACTCCTCCGAAGGGTCACCCGTCTCCTTTCGTCCGTCTGCACCGACGCGCGCGCGTTCGTGTGTGTGTTTGTGTGTGTCTCTGTGTGTGTGGTCCTGCGCTCAATGTGGCCGACGGACGGTGGTGCTGGTGTTGAGGTGGTAAATGTCGAAGTGTTGTTGGCGGTGCTGACGACGGTGATGGTGAATGTGGTGCTGTGCTGCTTGATGCCCGGGCTTGCGGGAGGAGGCAGGTCGGTGGTTGAGATTGTAGGTGATGGTCGCTTTCCATTAGTAGTGGCTTACCTCTGTGTCTGTGCCCCCCCCCCCCTCCTCTCTCTCTCTCTCTCTCTCTCTCTCTCTCTCTCTCTCTCTCTCTCTCTCTCTCTCGTTCCGTCTGTCTGACTGTCAGTCTGTCTGTCTCTCTTTCACTCCCTCTGTGTGTGTGTGTGTGTGTGTGTGTGTGTGTGTGTGTGTGTGTGTGTGTGTGGGCGGGCGAGCGCGCGCGCGCGCGCTGCGCGCGCTGTCACTACTTAGTCATCGAATGTGCCCGTTTTTTTTGCTCCAGGGTGGATTGATGGATTGATCTGATTGATCGACGACGGGGACGTGTGAGCGGTCCGCGGGTGGCGGGCAAGGCAGGCAGGCAGGCAGGCAGGCAGAACCCGAGTAAGGAGGAGGGAGGAGGCCATCTGGATGACCCAGTCAGGGGCACGGGTTCCGGCCAGTGTGTGTGCTGTGAGGAGTACTCCCTCTACGCCCCAGGTCACCTGCACTCCCGCACGTGCAACACGTTCACACACTGCGCCCCACAGGTAATTTCTGGGATTGGGTTTTTTTTTTTTAATCTTTTATAATCCGCATGGAGCTACACGTATCTCTGTCAGTTATTAGATTCTCTTTCTAAATTTTAAGTTTGAAAAACACATTTCTTTCGTAAGAAAAATATGTAATGCTTTGCGTCTCTCTCTTTCTCTCTCTCTCTCTACTCTCTCTCTCTCTCTCTCTCTCTCTCTCTCTCTCTCTCTCTCTATATTTATAGTATGTAAGGGATTGTGCAGGACTGTTTGTATAATGCCACTGTAAATGTGAAACATGGGATAATGAATCTGAGTGAGTTGTAAGTTTTTAAAGTGTATACAGTTCGTGCACCGTTTAAATGTTGGCTGTGGCGTTTCGACACAAAAGTGTGTCTTTGCTCTGATGTTGGGAGATAAATCTTTCTCCTTTCTCTCCAGTTCTTTATGATACTCTCAGAATGATTTTTTTTATATATGTTTTTAGTCCTAGCTAACTTGTTACTGTTACTGTTACTCAGTGCCCCAGATCAAGTGCCCCCATGATAAAAAAAAATGCCAACCAAAGTGTTACCCCTCAGAATGAAAGTCATCATCATCATTATAAGTGATTTAAAGATCATCACCATCATCATTATAAGTGATTTAAAGATCATCATCGTCGTCATCATCATTATAATTATCATCTGTCTCTCCCTCTCCCCCCCCCTCTCACTCTCTCCTCTCTCTCTCTCTCTCTCTCTCTCTCTCTCTCTCTCTCTCTCTCTCTCTCTCTCTCTCTCTCTCTCAAAACGCCACAGTACAGTTTTGAGGTGGTAGTGGGAGGGGTGAAAGGTATTAGAAAGGGCTGGGGGTGGGAGATGGTGGGTATGAAGAAGAATTTGTTTTCAGTACGTTTCTGAGAGCAACCAAACTGCACGGACCAGATTTTTACCTCCCTCCCTTCCCCCCAACCTCCCCCCCCCAACTCGTACCCCTCCTTCACCTTTGCAATCCTATGTTCTTCTTGAGCACTAGACGTTGTCTTTCTGACAAGACAATCTGTTGAGGTCCCGTATTTGTACATAAAACAACAACAACAACAACAACAACCGCAACAACCACAACCACTACAACAAAGACTCATAACATCAGATGTGTTATCCTGCGTAATATTCAGCAACACGTTCCTCTTTGTTAGGTAGACACAGTCGCGAAATAGATGAAAGATGGAAGGAAAGAAAGACAGAAGAAGAGTGCACGTGCTGCAGTGTGAACAGTCCCGAATTTCGCTGACAACAATATATTTTCAAAAAGCGGAAGTTGTGCCACGCAGTATTGCGCAATTTGAGGACTTCTTTCCCGGGACTATGTCACACCACGGAATGTCCGAAGCCCACGATCTGTTGCATTGCGTCAAAACGTGGCGATCCACCCTCCGCCCTCTCCCCCCCCCCTTCCTCCCCCCCCCCCCCCTCCCCGCCCCCCTCCCCCGGGGAATCGCCATGATTTGTTCTAAGTACGATCTTACTATGCAGGGGAACGAGGGGAAGGGGATAGGCAATGTATCACAAAATGTGACACAATCTCGATTGTCAGATCTTTTGATTTCATTTTCCTTTGTTCTGTTGCTTTGGACGAGGTAAAAATTCATTCTGTCGTTCGAGATGTGTGTGTGTGTGTGTGTGTGTGTGTGTGTGTGTGTGTGTGTGTGTGTGTGTGTGAGATTTATCTTTATCCATGTGCATGTCGGCAAGAATGTTAACTGCTCTGTCAGTAGATTGAATCAACGACTACAGTACTGACTGCATTCCACACATATGTGTGTTGATTGTGACGAAAGTGGTCTTGTGAGCGAATGAGAGAGAGAGAGAGAGAGAGAGAGAGAGAGAGAGAGAGAGAGCTGATGTGTTTTTATTCAGTTATTTATTTTATTCATTTATCTGTGTTTTCATTGTATACATTTACATAATTATTTACTATGACCCAGCCAACCATACAGAGTGTCTTCAGAGCTATCAGCACTCTAAAGAGCACGAGTCCTGTCCTGCAAAAAACAGTATAACGTCAGTTTCAGACGGAGATAGTGGGCTGCCTCATCAGACTTGCTTTAATCTGTAATGTGTTCTAAATTTTGGTTTGTTAATAGTTTTAAATTTACATTATGGAGTGTTTACAGTGCGCCCGTGAAGTCACTGATGAATTTTCGTGTGTAGTAATAAAAGCGTTATTAAATTGAATTGAGACAGAGAGAGGGAGAAAGAGACATTGATACTGACAATAAACATTTTTTTTATGCCATTAGCTATAGAGCCTTGATAATAGAGAGAGAGAGAGAGACAGACAGACAGACAGACAGAGAGAGACAGAGACAGACAGACGGAGAGAGAGAGAGACAGACAGACAGACAGACGACAGACGGAGAGAGAGGGAGAGAAAGAGAACTGTGGATGCAGAGAAAAAGAGGGGGGCATGATTGATGCAGAGAGAGAGAGAGAGAGAGAGAGGCAAAGAAATACACAAAGATGGGCAAAGGACACACAGAAATAAAAAAAAAACACTACGCACGCACGCACGCATGCATGCACTCGCAAGAGAGAGAGAGAGAGAGAGAGAGAGAGAGAGAGAGAGAGAGAGAGAGTATTAATACAAACACAAATTTAGTTTCAAAACGGAGTGACTGAGAGCGGAAAATGAAGCAAGATTTTGAAAGAGGGGCTAGTTACCGCCAAGGACATAGACAAAGCACAGGACAAGAGGACAAGACACAAACGCATTACGACCTCTTGGGTCTTCTTCAGGCAAAAACAAATAACATTTAGGACAGTGAAAACGAAGAACGAGAGAAACCACTTATCTTCTCATATTCGCGCACGATCAGAATGGCCGCCGGACGGAAGCGAGGCCACCCAGGAAGAGATCATGGGACAGAAAAAATGAAATGGGGGGGGGGAGGGGGGAACCACTAAGCACTATTATCAATCCACTATAATCACTACCGCCACTAATACCGATATATCATACCATTCTGCAAACAAGCTACAAACCCCATTGTTTTATTTACCCCCCCCCCCTCCCCCCGCCCCCTCAGTATGTCCTCTCCCATGATCCCCTCCTGGGTGGCCTCGTTTCCATCCGGCGGCCATTTTGATCGTGCGCGAATATGAGAAGGTAAGTGGTTTCTTGTTCTTCGTTTTCATTGTCCTCCTAAATGCTATCTGTTTTTGCCTGAAGAAGACCCAAGAGATCGAAATCTCACAAACACAAATGTTTGATCAGTTTAGGCCAAGACCACTTACCGAAGGAGGTCACATACAGAGGGTAGGCCTATATCGGTAGATGATGTTGCAGCTGGTATCGCTCAGCTGTATTCCATAAAAGTATCGCATAGAAACAATCGACGTAATATAAATACATTACACAGGCTATGCCGTTGCAGTATGTAGCATTTTCCAAAACTTATGCAAGTTATAAGCCTATAGTACAAGACTGGGGAGAGTATTCTTATCTCTCGAAGAAAAGAACAAACTGAAGTTGAAACTGCCAGGGTCAGTGTTACTTTTTGATCTAGTGTGTATGTGTGTGTGCGCGCGTGCGTGTGTGCGTGCGTGCGCGTGTGTGCGCGCGCGTGTGGGTTTTGTGTGTGTGTGTGTGTGTGTGTGTGTGTGTGTGTGTGTGTGTGTGAGGGGAGAGAGAGAGTGAGTGAGTGTGTGTGTGCGCGCGCGCGTACGTGTGTGTGTGTGTGTGTGTGTGTGTGTGTGTGTGTGTGTGTGTGTGTGTGTGTGTGTGTGTGTGTGAGTGAGGGAAAAGAGAGTGAGTGAGTGTGTGTGTGTGTGTGTGTGTGTGTGTGTGTGCGTGCGCGCGCGCGCGCGCGCGCGTACGTGTGTGTGTGTGTGTGTGTGTGTGTGTGTGTGTGTGTGTGTGTGTGTGTGTGTGTGTGTGTGTGTGTGTGTGTGTGTGTGTGTTCAAAGATCCACCGAATGACACAGTCGGCATATATACTTATTTCCCTTCTTCAAAACCGAGGAATGTTAGAAATGCCAAACGTATATTTAGCCAAGGCGCTTTTGATAGAACGGCTCATTTTTGAATCAGTATAAATTGGTTTCATGAGAGAGAGAGAGAGAGAGAGAGAGAGAGAGAGAGAGAGAAACGAAAAAACGAACAGAGGGAAACAGGAGAAAAGGACAGAAAAAAGATGCAGTAGCAGGCGACAGGAAAGGAAAGAAGGGAAACACGGAGAAAGGATTTGAAACATGAAAGGCAGAGAAAGGATGGGAGAGACAGGAATGGAGGTAGAGGAAAAGAGAGATAAAAGCAAAGAATAAAGTAGAGCGATAGAAAGTAAGAGAGAACCTGCAGTGATAGAATATAAGAGAGAAGATGCAGTGACAGATAATAGGAGAGAGAGAGAGAGAGAGAGAGAGAGAGAGAGAGAGAGAGAGAGATTTTTTTATTTGTATTACCCTTTTACAGCCCTAGTGCCAAGGGGAACAGCTTACAAACAAGCAGCGAACTATTAGCGAAGAGTAAAGGGACAAATACTTGAAGCGCATGCACACACACACACACACACACACACACACACACACACACACACACACACACACACACACACACACACACACACAGAGCGCGTGCCCACATACACAACTACTTCAAATCATAAGCAATTTCTGTTAAGGTGACATTGTACATCCATGCATACACATACGATAATCATAACATCAACAAGAAGAGTGAATCCACACTCGACCATCCATCTGTTATTGTTTGCAAACATAGCATCCATTATTGGTCAGATTCTCGTGTTGTCATTTTGTCTTTTCAGTTTCTGTTGTTGTTGTTGTTTTTTTACCCACCGCCGCTATTTTTTTTTCTGTCTTTCTCTTCCCTTTTTCTTTCCCCTTCTTTTCTTCCAAGTGCTTTTTTTTGTCTTTCTGTCTTTTTTGTTGTTGTTGTTTCATTCTTTAATTACCATCATTCCTTTTTTTCCGTATCAATGTTGAGATGAGAGTGTTGTTGTTGTTGTTGTTGTTGTTGTTGTTGTTGTTGTTGTGTTTGTTGTTCTTCTTCTTCTTTCTTCTTGTATTACTTGTTACTACACATAAATTTGGTAGCGATATTATCATTCTCTCATTTTTGGATACAATACTAGCTACCAAATAATGTCTTCTCGAAACAGGTAAAGAAAACAAACTATATTTGTTTCGGATTGGCTAAGAATAGCTACTAAATCATGTCTCCGCGAAACAAGTAAGAACACAAACTATATTTGTTTCGGGTTGACTCCTATACAGAGCAGTGAAAAGTAAAATGACGTTCGTCTTCAACTTCCTTGCAACGCGTTAAGCGCCAGTCATTCCTTTCCTGGTCGTCAACAAACTATCTTCTGTTAGCATTTCATTCAAGATTCTCATTCTCAGTCTGGCAAAAAATACCCCGACGCCACTTATTGTTAATGGCTGAGCTATATTTTTCAGCCTGAAATGCTTTAAAATGAGAAGTGTAACTTTATTTTGCATTTCTTCTACGTGGGAATGCCAGTTTTTTGTTATATAAATTGATTAAATGGTCTTTAACTTATATTAGATAAAGGCAGTGTCACTTCCAACTCCCTAGTTGATCCAAACGATAGGAAAAACTGTTCTCAGATTTTTTTGTGTGCATTGACTACCCAGTTTTGCCTTCCCTCTTCAGGTTGCCGTAACAACATTTCATACGCATGCCCACGTAATCTTTCAGTCGGAAGCTGAATGATTTTTAACCAGTATTTTTATACTCTTAATAACTGCTCGGGTCTTCGGTGGATATCTGCCGGTATGTTAGAAGAGTTAAGAGGTATAGTTTAGAAACGTTTTACAGCAAACATATGCACAGTTTCTTTCGGCTTATTCTCTGAAGCACCCCTGGTTTCTGCTGCATATGTCAGCATAGGCTCGATTTGTGTATCAAAGACCTTTCATAAAAATTATAAATTAGTAGAACTTACTTTGTTCATAACTCTAAGAATTTCAATAACGCCATTCTTCCCATTTCTACATGCCTCTGTCCACACAGCGTTTAAACTGAGCTTGGTGGTAAAGACTACTCCAATGCATTTGTAAGAATTTGTAGCCTTAACTTCCATATTCCCGTGCCACCATTTTTCATGAACAGAAATATGTTCTGCCCTTGCGAAAAATCATTACATTAGTTTTATCCAAAGTTACGCTCAAAGTAAGTCACAACAGCATCCTGTTTCAGAATGTTTGGCTGATTTTATCACCTAACAGCAATATCTGAGAATAACGCCATCGGCAAATAGTGTCAAATACATTCAATGGCAGCTGGGAATATTTGTATTCCACACTTTCCCCTTTTTGATAATTCAATAACCAATTCATTTATTAAAAAAAAAAGAAAACAACTGTGAGCTAAGCAGACTACTTTGCTTGACGCCACTTTGGCAGCTGAAGAAATCCGTGTAAACGTGATTGTCTTGCACACATGCCAGAACAGTATTACATATCCTTCTCATGGCCGGGTACAATCCAACTTTAATGCCCTTGTTTATCAGCACCTTCCACAGTATATTTCTGTTCACCGAATCATAGGCCTTCTTAAACTAAACGAATGCAGCATACAGCTTAGAATTTTTGATTGAGAGAGAGAGAGAGAGAGAGAGAGAGAGAGAGAGAGAGAGAGAGAGAGAGAGAGAGAGAGAGAGGAGTATGACCTCTCCTCTTTCCTTCTAAGTGCATTGTCGGAATTGCTACAAAATGTGGGGATCCCTTTGGATCGCCGCGATTCGCGATAAACCGAGACATTGCTTGGTGTCAAGCTGAGAAGGGCGGTCGGGTTTCAGACAAGGAAATCTGGCATTTTGGATTCTATCTAAAGCTGAAATCAGACTTGTGGCGCATTCACCAGAAATAGCAGGTAGTAAGAGGTTGCATCCTTCACCCGTGTGCACATGCACCTTAAAAGAACTACACAGCAGGAACACACACACACACACACACACACACACACACACACACACACACACACACACACACACACACATAGTGCACACACACGCGCACACACGCGCGCGACACACGCGCGCGCACACACACACACACGCACGCACGCGCGCGCGCGCGCACACACACACACACACGCACGCACACACACACACACACACACACCACACACACACACTGTTGTGTATGTATGTGTGTGTGCGTGTGTGTGTGTGTGTGTGTGCGTGTGTGTGGGTGTGTGTGTGTGTGTGTGTGTGTGCATGTCTTAGGCAGATGTCCGTTAATCACTCAGCCAATAGGTCAGTCATTAAGTTAGCATGTTTGTTTCTCGGGCTCTCTGTTATGTATTCCAGCATTTAGGAACCAGATTGTGTGGCAAATAAATGAACGATGAAAAAACAAACAAACAAATGAACAAAAGAAAAGGATAACCAAACCAAACCAGTCAAAAATGTGTCGGATTCTGTAGCTCTTCATGCCCTGCTGTCACGGTGACCTCAGTGTCCTCTCCACGTCTGTGCCTTTACTGTGGTTCTGTCCTGTTCACAAGGATATCGGCAAATTCACGGAGACTGTCGTTGACGGACGTGGTGGCGCCCTCCAGAGGGAGAGCTCACTCACGTTGGCTCCGCGATTAAGCAATTATTGTCGTCAGCAGAGGGCTTAGTAGATGGTGTCCTGCGCCACTGAGCATCATCGAAGTGACTCGTCGGCAGTGCAGTGTGTCTCCTCTGGTGGGTCGCCTCGTGATGTCTTGACACTGACTGCTCCCTGTGGACTGCCGCTGCTGTGGCTGTGGACGGGGAGACGGAATGAGCGGCTTGGGTGCAGTGCCACTAGAGTGGCTCGAAAGATGAAACAGAAATAAAAGATAACGATGCGAGGATGGTGATGATGCTGATGTTAATAATTCTTTTGTTAAAAATACAAATAACAACCGTAAATCTCTCGCTAAAAGCCCAGTTCAGTTTTCGCACGCCGATGTTCCACACATATTTTTTGGGTGCTCATTTAAAAGAATGAAGTCCGTGCGATAGTGATTCACAAAGGCAAATTAAAAAAAAAAATGACAACATAGAAGACCAGGAAAACGATGTAACCACTTGCCACCAGAGTGTGATGGCCCATGATGAAAATGTCTCTCATCAATAATGAATGTGATGACAAGTGTCGTATCGTTGCTGACAACAGCCTCACAAGTTTAATAACTGAACAAGCCCCCTCCCCACCTTCCCCCTCCCT
This sequence comes from Conus betulinus, assembly GCA_016801955.1. NCBI lineage: Eukaryota > Metazoa > Mollusca > Gastropoda > Neogastropoda > Conidae > Conus > Conus betulinus. The sequence goes on from JADBJO010006824.1 coordinate 34,282, forward strand.
CTACATCCGCTCACTCCTCTCCCAGGTTCAAAGCTGGCATACTCATGCCAACATAATTATTTATATTTCGTGCAGTGCAGTCACGTGCGCACATTTCATTGAGGGCATATCTCACAATGTCACTGTCACTTGCTAAAAATGAAGTTGAGTCATCTACTGAGCTTTCAGGATTAATCATTGTCTACCATTACCCTGCTTTTCAGGCGTGGTGGCAGGTTTTACTTTCAGTACTGCCTGTTTTTGTTTGCAAGGTAACTAGAAAACAGATGGGGAGTTGGGGAAGTTTAGGGAGTGTATGGGAGAGAGAGAGAGAGAGAGAGAGAGAGAGGAGAGAGAGAGAGAGAGAAGACAGACAGACAGACAGACAGACAGACAGACAGACAGACAGACAGGCAGAAACAGACAGAGAACGAACGAAATCTTATATTACCAGGGTAATGAGAGAAGAGAGAGAGAGAGAGAGAGAGAGAGAGAGAGAGAGAGAGAGAGAGAGAGAGAGAGAGAGAGAGAATGAATGATGATATTCGTTGAGAGGCTATTGCCCCTCATGAAGGGGGTATAAAGTACAAAATGCACAATACGGTATTATTTGCAACATTAGAGATCATTAGACTCTGTAGAAATGCTTTGCATGATAAAATGGATGAATTTCCCACAATTCTATATTTTCTGGAGCTAGAAGGATACTTAAGCGAAACTGGTTAGGATATTGTAATATTTGAGAGAGAGAGAGAGAGAGAGAGAGAGAGAGAGAGAGAGAGAGAGAGAGAGAGATTGAAAGTAAAGCAGTTAAACAATTCTTTATATATGATCTGTCGAAATCATGTCTTTTTTCAAGCTGATCCCATTGTAGTGTACAAATACTGTATTTTGTTCTTGTATTTGACAAAAAAAGTTAGTCGGATACCCTCAATGAGTTATGCTGTTTGTAAACTGATGAATACTCTATTCTATTGTGTTTGTTTTTGTTTTGTTTTTTTTTTGACAGTAAGCATCTCAACTTCATTTCAAATGGACAAAATGAAAGTAAAGTAGCACACATGAAAAGCCATTCGGTGTGAGAGTACTTCCCCCCCCCATCCCCCCCCCCCCCCCCTTTTTTTTTTTTTTTTTTTTTTTAGATGAGAGATGTCCATTGTTTCTGTGTTATATACGGTTTAGAAAAGAATGTCCCAGATACCAGCGGCCGTGGCGAAGTGGTTAGCGTCGCGGACTCCCGGCTGGGAGGTCGTGGGTTCGAATCCCATCAGAAGTCATGTGGGTTTTTCTGCCCCGACCGGCTCCTACCCAGAGTTGAGTTTGCTGCGGGCTCAGTTGGGAAGACTGGGACCACACAGTCGAGTTTCATCCACTTAATGGATGCGTTTTCTGAGAGTGTTGCTCAAATTTCGACCAACACTGCAGGTGTCTGTATTTCTCGGGCCTGGTTGACGCCGGGATATATTATGAAAGGAAGCGTAGAGTACAGCCCTGTCATGTAGTCTCAGACCGAAATGGAAATCCGTAGCATCATCTTAATCATCCTCATTCTCATCGATCAGCAAAAAAAAAAAAAAAAGTCTCAAATTCTGTGGCCCTTCATGCCCCCTGCTCATGGTGACCTCAGTTTCGATGTCCTCTCCACGTCTGTGGCCTTGGTTTGGTTCCGTCCGGGTCACCGGTATTGGCGAGTCCATGGGGACTGTCGTTGGACGGACGTGGTGGCGCCCTCCGGAGGAGAGCTCACTCACGCCGGCTCCGCGACTAAGCAATTATTGTCGTCAGTAGGGGGCTTAGTAGGTGGTGTCCTGCGTATGTTAGATCAGAACAGTTGCCACTGAACACCACTGAAGTGACTCGGCAGCAGTGCAGTGTCTCCTCGGTGGGTTGCCTCTTGACGACTTGATATTGACTGCTCCCTGTGTATTGCCGGTGCCGGGGCTGCGGCGGGGCCGGCTGGGCTGTGGCTGTGGACGGGGTGTCGGAATGAGCGGCGTGGGTGCACTGCCTCTGAGGTGGCGCAGAGGTTGGGACAGCAAAAAAAAAAAAAAAAAAAAAAGAATGTCCCAGATTGTGTGCACGTCTAACACAACATTGACATAGACTGGACATGTTCCCATGTATTGCGAGTGAGGGTTACATAGAGAGAGAGAGAGAGAGAGAGAGAGAGGGAGAGAGAGAGAGAGTGGGATGGATGAGTTAATTAACAAATAATGATTTCGTTATCAGATTTTGATGATTTTGAAATGTCTTCGTTAGCAAGTTTCTATATCAACACTAAATGCTGTGTATGTGTGTGTGTGTGTGTGTGTGTGTGTGTGTGTGTGTGTGTGTGTGTGTGTGTGTGTGTGTGTATACGCTGGTGTGCGGGTTATAGGTATGTGTATGCATGTATGTACGTCGTTTATTGAAACTAATGCAGCTAACTCCGTTGATGTGGATGTTTTTCTTTGATGCGATGGCACAAAAATGGCAAGCGATTTCGAGGGAAATGTGAAACATTACTCCTTTCTCTCTTCTCTCTCTCTCTCTCTCTCTCTCTCTCTCTCTCTCTCTCTCTCTCTCTCTCTCTCACACACACACACACACACACATACACTCTCTCTCTCTCTTTCTCTCATTCTCTCTCTCTCTCTCTCTCTCTCTCTCTCTCTCACACACATTTAGAAAAGGAAAAGGGAAAAAAAAAACCGCTTTAAAAGGTCTGCTTTTGTGCTTTCTAGTCATACTTGCATTCGTTTTTACTTCTTGTATTAGCGTTCTTAGTTGCTTTTCTCATCGTAAGCATTTGGCAGCATACAATCAATCAACATGTTCTTAGGTACACAAAAAAGAGATTTGGAATATTAGTGTCTGCGTACCGCCAAAAAATTAACTTGAAGAGATAGTTTCCAACCCAAGTTGCAGTCCCTTGTAGTCTGGCCTGATGTTAGATAAGCACCTGCTCTGCTCTTCGCAGTTTTTGTGATTTATTTCAGGAATGCAATTCGCCCTCAATACTCCACCTGGCCTGCAGTGCACCCATAGCAGACGATCGCACTCAAGGTAGATGTTTACGTCCAGTCAAAATAGCAGTGTCGTTTTCAACACCCTTCCGAACATCGTGTATCACGTAACAAATCGATTGTTAAAACAACAGCAACAACGAAAACAGCATAGCAGACGGAAACTTCATGTGCAGTTAAAAGATTGTTTCTTTTACATTATTTTTCTACGTTTTTAGCTGCAAATATAAGTATATGAAAGCATACTGCAACCAGCTTTGATCGTAAGTTGAAAACAGGGGGTTGAGTAATTATCCTAACATGCCATTTTTACAGTAAGTATTTTTTACGTGACGGATGATCTGCACTTACCTACAACGATTTCTCTCTTTAGCCTGACCCCCCCCGCCCCCCCCCCCCCCCCCCCCCCCCCCCCCCCCCCCCCCCCCCCCCCCCCCACTCACACACAGACAACTTTTTTCTTTTTCTTTTTTTATCGTTGTTGTAGTTGTTGTTGTTGTTGTTGTTTTTGAAAGCCTGGTTTACGGAGGCATAGGAATACGTTCCACGCAATTTGTCGACTCCCTTCTCGCATATATGCGCGTGCGCACGCGCGCGCACACACACACACACACACACACACACACACACACACACACACACACACACACACACACACACACACACACACACACACACACACACACACACACACACACACACACACACACACACACACACACACACACACACACACACACACACACACACACACAAATGTTTAGAGAGAGAGGAGAGAAAACGCGTGTCTGTTAGTACGCGAATCTCACGATGACATCATGAGCGTTTAAAATACGGGATTGATACGGAAAATTTAGTATTGGGAATCAACTAACATGAAAAAGGACCCCCCCCCCCCCCCCCCCAAAAAAAAAGTGAAAAAAGGTACAGTCTAACACAGCGTTGTCGATGCTTCTGTAACTTGATTTTTTTCTAGGAAGGGGTGTTAGCCCTACGCAAACCCGTTTTAACCTCCGGGAGAGTTGGTCTACATTAGTCTGACCTCTACCCTTCGACCTGTCCAGCGTGGGTGGCCCTACCAGGAGCATACGTTCCCGCTGGTATAGCTCTCTGGGTCATAGAGGTACGCAAGCTCCCACACCACGACAAGGAGTAGGCCGTGTGAAAAGGAAAGAGAAGAAAGCCCCACTGAACACGAGCCGATAAGATCAAGCAAAGCACACGCTCAAGAAGACTACACCCAGGCGGACAAAGCAGTGAAGAAAAGTGAAGATAGACAAGGACTTCATTGACAGATTTGTCAGACAAGCAGAGGACGCTGCGGGACAGGGCAACATGAGAGAGCTGTACACCACCACAAAGAAGCTGGCGGGCAAGTTCCAACAGACTGGCAAGCCAGTCAAAGACAAGAATGGAGAGATCCTCACAACAACAGAAGATCAATTGAAGTGATGGCGGAGCACTTCAAGGAATTACTAAACTGTCCCGTCCCCGGAGCCCCACCCGACATCCCACCAGCAGAAACAGAACTGTCCATCAACTGTGGGAAACCATCGCAAGCAGAGATCAGAAAGGCAGTCCTGATACTGAGGAATGGAAAGGCAGCAGGACCTGATGAGATCCCAGCAGAAGCCATTAAAGCGGATGTTGGTATAGCTGTCAACTTGCTGCACAGCCTCTTCGGCAAGATATGGGAAAAAGAGAACCTCCCAGCAGAGTGGAGGGAAGGCATTGTCATCAAACTGCCAAAGAAAGGAGACCTTGTCAACTGTAAAAACTATACAGGGATCATGCTCCTGTCAGTACCAGGCAAGGTTCTAAACAGAGTCTTATTGGAGGGGATGAAGGAAGCAGCTGACCCAAAGCTCCGAGACCAGCAGGCGGGCTTCCGGCGAAACAGATGCTGTGCCGACCAGGATCATCATCGAGCAGTCGTTGGAGTGGAACTCGCCCCTTTACATCGACTTCATCGACTATGAAAAGGCCTTCGACAGTGTAGATAGAGAGACACTATGGAAGCTACTGAGACACTATGGAATACCAGAGAAGATCATCTCTCTCATCCAGTGCACCTATCAGGATATGAACTGCAGGGTGGCTCATGCAGGCCAGTTAGTTGTCAGACGGTTTTGAGGTGAAGATAGGAGTGCGTCAAGGGATGTCTGTTGTCACCTTTCCTTTTCCTCATGGTCATCGACTGGATCATGAAGACCACAACAGGCGAGAACAATGGGATACAATGGACACTCTGGACGCAGCTAGATTACCTTGACTTTGCTGACGACCTGGCACTCCTCTTCCACAGTCACACACAGATGCAGGACAAGACCACCCGCCTTGAGACAACATCAGCAGGACCAGGACTCAAGATAAACAAGAAGACCTAGCTGATGAAGATCAACACCACAGACAGCAGCCCAGTCACAGTCGGAGACGAGCCCATCAGGGAAGTAGATTCCTTTGTCTACTTGGGAAGCGTAGCTGACAAGCAGGGGGGAGCACCGACTGAGACATCACAGCCAGGATGGGCAAGGCGCGAGCAGCATTCATCATGCTAAAGAACATCTGGGCCTCAGGAGAGATCCCAAGGACGATAGAATTGTGTAACTTCGGTTCAAACGTGAAGTCGGTTCTGCTCTACGGTTCGAGACTTCGAAAATGACCAGGCAATACATAAAAAATTTAAGACCTTCATCAACACCTGTCTGAGGCGCATCTTCAAAAGTAGATGGCCA
>JADBJO010006824.1:42500-45000 GCA_016801955.1 Conus betulinus
TATTTGTCGTGGGTTTTTAACATGTCGGGATCCATTGGTGTCTTGAAATCTGTCAACACGCCGACTTGTCGCTGCGCATGTTTAGTCTATGATCTTCAGATATTAAGAAGAAATATCACATGAGCTGATTTACTTTCTTGTGAATATTTTACTTCATTTTGTTTATCAATCAGTCAAGCCTCGTTTGGTTGGTTTTTTTTTCTATGAAAAAATTTGCAACTGAAGTTGTAATTACAAAATGTGTTTCAAAAGAAGGGGAGCTGTAATCGATAGAGTCGATCGGTTCGACGTTCATGTGACATTACACAAACTGGTGTATTTTCCACCATAGTGAACGTCCCCTTTTTACCACTCAGAGTGAGGCCCCTTTTTAGTTAAGAATCAATAGTTGTCACGATGTCGAAGACAATCTGTCGGAGACTCCACGTTACAAATAGCCTGGAAAAAAAAAAAATACATGCATATATAAGAGAGCTCAGCAGTGTGTCTTATCTCCCGTTGGTATGACGAAGTCGACATGTTTGTGACAAACCGTTGTTTTTCTGTGCCTGATTTGATGGTGTTGTTTCGTAGGCAATAGCCTTCAAGGGTTTCAATAGCTCCAAGCTACCAAAAGGAAATCTACCATCAAGCGATGAGACCTAAGTTTTAAACGAATAAAGTCATGCAGAAAGTGGAAATCAAATTTGTTGTTAAAAGTGATTTGGCCATTAGTATCGGAAAGGAAGATGCTTATTCAGTAGAATGATTCAGTGTCTTCATGTTTGTTGCATATCCAGGCGGCCGGGCATTGGACACAGACTCGTGTGTTTAGAGAGAGAGAGAGAGAGAGAGAGAGAGAGACTCTGTCTGTCAGTCTGTGTGTGTGTGTGTGTGTGTGTGTGTGTGTGTGTGTGTGTGTGTGTGTGTGTGTAGTTGGCAGACTGACGTTGATCACAAACGACCATATCAATAGTAATGATTACTCTGTGTGTGTGTAGAGGGAGGGGCGGGGGGATGGAGGGATGGCGGACATTCATTAACTACAAATAACTTCGATGAAAATGATCACCAGTTCTCTCTCTCTCTCTCTCTCTCTCTCTCTCTCTCTCTCTCTCTCTCTCTCTCTCTCTCTCTCTCTCTGTGTGTGTGTGTGTGTGTGTGTGTGTGTGTGTGTGTGTGTGTGTGTGTGTGTGTGTGTGCGGGCAGACGAGCGTGCGTGCGTGCATGTACGTATTTGCTGCTTAATTCCATAATCATGCAGTCATTTCAATCCTCATCATCTGATGTATTTCCATTAAAGAAATGAAATGACATTTTCAGGTGAACCGAAGAATGTCGTAACCTGAACGGGACACAACAACACAGCCCACGAGAAAGTGCGCAGCGAAATGACCACCATCTGACCACTTGGCCCCTCGACCGTACCTCCATCATCAATGGAAACTACCTGATATCAGCACAAACACACAACAGTATGAGGGACTAGAATCCAGGCAAGGAAAAACGTGTGAAGAGGAGGCACGAATTGCCAAGACCCTGCACGGGAATGGTTCGCCGCAAGAACAGACAGTCTGTGAAATCCTGTGGCTTTCATCGCATTTCATTCTGAAGAGAACATTCGAAAACGATCAGTGTTCTTTCCAAGTATATTGTTTATTGATTTCAACCCTCACGTGCTCTCTTTGCAATGTAAATCTTGTCAAGACACTGTTCAACTGTGCTCTTTTGCTGCGAAAGTCTTGACCATTGCATCTGCTGTGCTGTCTAAATCCACATGGAAGCATTCGGGAGGAACGCGAGCTGAGGAGGACTGCCGGCAAAACGACACAGCTCAATGAATCACAGTTCAGCATTGGGTGAAGTGCAAGTTATTTTTGGAGAGCAATGACCAGAATAGTCACGACTTCATCTGCGTTGCGTAGAATCCTGATGGTGTTTCAGGAAACGATCGTCACGAGCGACTGGACTTCACATCGCATCAGGAAGGTAACGAAAATCCTATTGTTGTCTCTGCCTTCGATGGACGACGAAATCGTGCGTTTCAAATGACGCGGCTGGAAACAAATGCTGACGGAGTCAATTCTGAGGATTATCATTTCTGAAAAATAGTAAAAAAAAAAAAAAAAAAAAATTACAGAAGGATATTTTCAGGTTAGTTCTTTGTGGCTTTTCACGTACATTGTGAATGAACAGTGTAACAAATAGGTGCCCAGTTTTCAACGTTTCCTTATCACCAGCATACTGCAATCAGTAAACGACTGTGGGGGAGCCCACTAGATGTTAATGCCTTGGATGCCTTACTGTGGCAAACTGTGCCTGGAACACACGGTTGTAACTTGTGCTGTCATGCCGTGGATCCCTCCCTGTGGAAGTTGATCACTTTTGCTGGCAATGTATGTCTTAGTTCTTTCCATCAGAGGACGAATGAGTGACAATTGTGGCAGTTGAAATTTTGACGTATGGCTGACCACAAAGGTTTTTTTTCTGTCCTAAAGTTGGCTTCCGTGTCAACATGTGG
>JADBJO010006824.1:52500-57500 GCA_016801955.1 Conus betulinus
GTGCGCGTGCGTCTCTTGGATTGTAGCGGGCACTGAGAAGGTAGGCTACTTGGTAAGAAGATGACTCATCAGCACGCTGATCAATGAACGGTTTTCCTTCCTGAGTCCAGAAACTGGAGCTGATTATTGAACAGGAAATATGAGAGCACGGAAGGACTGGGTGGTGGTGGTGGTGGTGGTGGTGGTGGGTGGTGAGGGGGTATATAATGTTTCCAGCTTGGAAAGACTCATTTGTGGTCGTATTATGTCTGGATTTGGGTAGACGTGCTCCGGTCTGTCTGTTTCTGTCTCTGTTTGGCTGGTTGGCTGCCTGTCTGTCTGTCTGTCTGTCTGTCTGTCAGTCTGTTTCCCGTTCAGCCTGTTTGTATGCTTATCTCTGTCTGTGTTTGTGTCTGGCCGGCTGGCTGACTGGCTGGCTGGCTGCCTGTCAGTCTGTCCCCCCAACCCTCGCTCTGTCACCATCTGTGTCTGTCTGTCTCTCTTTCAGAGTATATATGATTCATGAGTAGTTAGGAGAGTGGACTGTTTTGTGTGAGTTGTGAGGGGAGTGGACTGCTTTGTGTGATTCATGAGTAGTTAGGAGAGTGGACTGCATGTGTGTGTGTGTGTGTGTGTGTGTGTGTGTGTGTGTGTGTGTGTGTGTGTGTGCGAGTGAGAGAGAGAAAGAGAGAGAGAGAGAGAGGTATGCAGACGGACAGAAAGGCAGACAGAAAGAGAGACGAATCGCATCAAAGCATTTGACTGGTTTGTTTACTGGATGTGTGGTTGGTTTCCTCTGTATGATAGCCCAGCCGATCTACTCTGGCACAGGGAGTCCATTTTAGGGCTGGATTGATAGATAGCGTGCGTACTTCTTCCTTAGTTTGTAATAGACTGGTGCCCGTTACGAACATTGTCAACAAGCAGAAGGGAGTTTGGCATCGGGGAAGGCAGAAGGGGACGTGGGCGAAGATAGGAGAGGTGGGGAAAGACCTGCTCGGTGTATACTGAGTTGTGAGGGGAGTGCACGGCTTTGTGTGATTCATGAGTAGTTAGGAGAGTGGACTGCTTTGTGTGAATAATGAGTTGTGAGGGGAGTGGACCGCTTTGTGTGATTCATGAGTAGTTAGGAGAGTGGACTGCTTTGTGTGAATAATGAGTTGTGAGGGGAGTGGACCGCTTTGTGTGATTCATGAGTAGTTAGGAGAGTGGACTGCTTTGTGTGAATAATGAGTTGTGAGGGGAGTGGACTGCTTTACGAGTTGTGAGGGGAGTGGACTGCTTAATGCGATTGAGGAGTTGTGAGGGGAGTGGACTGCTTTGTGCGGTTAGTGAGTTGTAAGGGAGTGGACTGCTTTGTGCGATTACGAGTTGTGAGGGGAGTGGACTGTTTTGTGCGATTAACGAGTTGTGAGGGGAGTGGACTGCTTTGTGTGATTCATGACTAGTTAGGGGGGTGGACTGCTTTGTGTGATTAACGAGCTGTGAGGGGAGTGGACTGCTTTGTGTGATTCATGAGTAGTTAGGGGGGTGGACTGCTTTGTGTGATTCATGAGTAGTTACGGGAGTGGACTGCTTTGTGTGATTAATGAGCTGTGAGGGGAGTGGACTGCTTTGTGCGATTAACGAGTTGTGAGGGGAGTGGACTGCTTTGTGCGATTAACGAGTTGTGAGGGGAGTGGACTGCTTTGTGTGATTCATGACTAGTTAGGAGGGGTGGACTGCTTTGTGTGATTCATGAGTAGTTATGGGGAGTGGACTGCTTTGTGTGATTCATGAGTAGTTAGGGGAGTGGACTGTTTTGTGTGATAATGAGTTGTGAGGGGAGTGGACTGCTTTGTGTGATTAATGAGCTGTGAGGGGAGTGGACTGCTTTGTGCGATTAACGAGTTGTGAGGGGAGTGGACTGCTTTGTGTGATTCATGAGTAGGGGGGGTGGACTGCTTTGTGTGATTAACGAGCTGTGAGGGGAGTGGACTGCTTTGTGTGATTCATGAGTAGTTAGGGGGGTGGACTGCTTTGTGTGATTCATGAGTAGTTACGGGAGTGGACTGTTTGTGATTAATGAGCTGTGAGGGGAGTGGATTGCTTTGTGCTTTGTGTGATTAACGAGTTGTGTGATTCATGGAGTGGAGTGGACTGCTTTGTGTGATTAATGAGCTGTGAGGGGAGTGGGACTGCTTTGTGTGATTAACGAGTTGTGAGGGGAGTGGACTGCTTTGTGCGATTAATGAGCTGTGAGGGGAGTGGACTGCTTTGTGTGATTAACGAGTTGTGAGGGGAATGGACTGCTTTGTGCGATTAATGAGTTGTGAGGGAAGTGAACTGCTTTGTGTGATTAATGAGCTGTGAGGGGAGTGGACTGCTTGTGTGTGATTAACGAGTTGTGAGGGGAGTGGAGGGACTGCTTTGTGTGATTAATGAGTAGTTACGGGGGTGGACTGCTTGTGTGTGATTAATGAGTAGTTAGGAGTAGTTAGGGGACTGCTTTGTGTGATTAATGAGTAGTTAGGGGAAGGGACTGCTCTGTGTGATTAATGAGTAGTTAGGGGAAGGGGACTGCTCTGTGTGATTAATGAGTAATTAGGGGAAGGGACTGCTCTGTGTGATTAATGAGTAGTTATGGGAAGGGACTGCTTTGTGTGATTAATGAGTAAGTTAGGGGGAGGGACTGCTCTGTGTGATTAATGAGTAGTTAGGGGAAGGGACTGTTTTGTGTGATTAATGAGTAGTTAGGGGAAGGGACTGCTCTGTGCGATTAATGAGTAGTTAGGGGAAGGGACTGCTCTGTGTGATTAATGAGTAGTTAGGGGAAGGGACGGTTTTGTGTGATTAATGAGTAGTTAGGGGAAGGGACTGTTTTGTGTGATTAATGAGTAGTTAGGGGAAGGGACTGCTCTGCGCGATTAATGAGTAATTAGGGGACGGGACTGCTCTGTGTGATTAATGAGTAGTTAGGGGAAGGGGACTGCTCTGTGTGATTAATGAGTAGTTAGGGGAAGGGACTGCTCTGTGTGATTAATGAGTAGTTAGGGGAAGGGACTGTTTTTGTGTGATTAATGAGTAGTTAGGGGAAGGGGACTGCTCTGTGCGATTAATGAGTAGTTAGGGGAAGGGACTGCTCTGTGTGATTAATGAGTAGTTAGGGGAAGGGACGGTTTTGTGTGATTAATGAGTAGTTAGGGGAAGGGACTGTTTTGTGTGATTAATGAGTAGTTAGGGGAAGGGACTGCTCTGTGCGATTAATGAGTAGTTAGGGGACGGGACTGCTCTGTTTGATTAATGAGTAGTTAGGGGAAGGGACTGCTCTGTGTGATTAATGAGTAGTTAGGGGAAGGGACTGTTTTGTGTGATTAATGAGTAGTTAGGGGAAGGGGACTGCTCTGTGCGATTAATGAGTAGTTAGGGGAAGGGACTGCTCTGTGTGATTAATGAGTAGTTAGGGGAAGGGACGGTTTTGTGTGATTAATGAGTAGTTAGGGGAAGGGACTGTTTTGTGTGATTAATGAGTAGTTAGGGGAAGGACTGCTCTGTGCGCGATTAATGAGTAATTAGGGGAAGGGACTGCTCTGTGTGATTAATGAGTAGTTAGGGGAAGGGATTGTTTTTGTGTGATTAATGAGTAATTTGCGGGAAGGGGGACTGCTTTGTGTGATTAATGAGTAGTTAGGGAGAAGGGACTGCTTTGTGTGATTAATGAGTAGTTAGGGAGTGGACTGCTTTGTGTGATTAATGAGTCGTTAGGGAAGGGACTGCTCTGTGTGATTAATGAGATGTGAGGGGAGAAGGGACTGCTTTGTGTGATTAATGAGATTTGAGGAGAAGGGAACCGCTTTGTGTGTATTAATGAGATTTGAGGAGAAGGAACCGCTTTGTGTGATTAATGAGATGTGAGGAGAAGGGACTGCTCAGTGTGATTAATGAGATGTGTGAGGAGAAAGAAACTGCTTTGTGATATTAATAAGAGCTGAGGAGAAAGGGACTGCTCTGTGTGATTAATGAGATATGAGGAGAGGGACTGCTCTGTGTGATTAATGAGATGTGAGGAGAAGGGACTGCTCTGTGTGATTAATGAGATGTGAGAGGAGAAGGGACTGCTCTGTGTGATTAATGAGATGTGAGGAGAAGGGAGGGCTCTGTGTGATTAATGAGATGTGAGGAGAGGGGACGGGCTCTGTGTGATTAATGAGATGTGAGGAGAAGGGACTGCTCTGTGTGATTAATGAGATGTGAGGAGAGGGGACTGCTCTGTGTGATTAATGAGATGTGAGGAGAAAGGGACTGCTCTGTGTGATTAATGAGATGTGAGGAGAAGGGACTGGGGACTGCTCTGTGTGATTAATGAGATGTGAGGAGAAGGGACTGCTCTGTGTGATTAATGAGATGTGAGGAGAAGGGACTGCTCTGTGTGATTAATGAGATGTGAGGAGAAGGGACTGCTCTGTGTGATTAATGAGATGTGAGGAGAAGGGACTGCTCTGTGTGATTAATGAGATGTGAGGAGAAGGGACTGCTCTGTGTGATTAATGAATACACGCTTTGACAATTGGCGAGCGGTGGCGAGGGAGTTGATAGTACTCGGCAGAACACGCAGAGAACACACGCCACAGCAACACACACAAAGGGGGAGAGAGAGAGAGAGAGAGAGAGAGAGAGAGAGAGAGAGAGAGAGAGAGGAGAGGAGAGAGAGAGAGAGAGAGAGAGAGAGAGAGAGAGGGAGAGAGAGAGAGAGAGAGGAGAGAGAGAGAGAGAGAGGAGAGAGAGAGAGGAGAGAGAGAGGAGAGAGAAGAAGAGAGAGAAGAGAGAGAGACAGAGAGACAGAACAAAGAACAACAACAACAACACAACACAACAACACAACAACAACAACAACAATTGAAGAGGAGGAGGGAGCGGGAGAGAGAGAGAGAGAGAGACAGACAGACAGACAGACAGATTTATTACTAAATATCGGTGGGATTATATGGAAAAAAAGGAAAAGGCAGACAACCACAGCAATCACACAGCAGGCGTGCAAGAGT
>JADBJO010006824.1:65000-70000 GCA_016801955.1 Conus betulinus
TCTCTCTCATACTGACAGTCACTTCACATAGTGGATAAACTTCAGATTCCTCCTCCCCCTCCCCCCTCTCTGTATCTGTATTTCCCTCTGTTTTGTGTTGTGTGTGTGTGTGTGTGTGTGTGTGTGTGTGTGTGTGTGTGTGTGTGTGTGTGTGTTGCATCATATTGTTCATACAAAAATTCGTTCCCATAGCAGAGTTCATGTGTGACATTAAAACTGTGTTATCCAAGAGAGAGCGCGTCACCTCTATTCAGTGCCAGTGACACATTTTTTTCCTGACTCCCTCACCTTCTGTTTATCTATCAGAGTGAATCTTACCACAAAAATGTACCAGTGAAAGCTGCCTCGTTGCCCTCAGTTCTGTTACGTCCTACCGGTGAAAGCTGCCTCGTTGCCCTCAGTTCTGTTACGTCCTACCGGTGAAAGCTGCCTCGTTGCCCTCAGTTCTGTTACGTCCTACCGGTGAAAGCTGCCTCGTTGCCCTCAGTTCTGTTACGTCCTACCGGTGAAAGCTGCCTCGTTGCCCTCAGTTCTGTTACGTCTACCGGTGAAAGCTGCCTCGTTGCCCTCAGTTCTGTCACGTCCTACCGGTGAAAGCTGCCTCGTTGCCCTCAGTTCTGTCACGTCCTACCGGTGAAAGCTGCCTCGTTGCCCCCAGTTCTGTCACGTCCTACCGGTGATAGCTGCCTCGTTGCCCTCAGTTCTGTCACGTCCTACCGGTGATAGCTGCCTCGTTGCCCTCAGTTCTGTTACGTCCTACCGGTGAAAGCTCCCTCGTTGCCCTCAGTTCTGTTACGTCCTACCGGTGAAAGCTGCCTCGTTGCCCTCAGTTGTGTTACGTCCTTTAAAGCGCATGCTGCATACGGGAGCTCAGTTGATGATCGTTTCATCTGAGAGACTAACACTCAAACAGGATCCTCACAAGATGAAAAAGGAACAACAAAACAAAACAAAAAAACAAAAACAAAAACAACAACAACAACAACAAAAACGAAAAACCCGCTCTGTGCGAGACTTGAACCACGAATCCACGATTCCCCTGGCTTGAAAGCGGATGTGTTAGCCACTTGGCCCCCTTTCCATCTTCAGTGTCACCTGCAGCATTGTCCCCGGCTGCTGATTCTTGCTCCGTCCACAGCGATACCCTGAATTTTGTCTGTCGCAACCCCGGCACTGGCAATCCATAGGAGGCGTGGAGTTTCACGTGTATACAAGGCAATCCACCAGAGGGACACGCTGCACCGCTGTCATGTCACTTCGATGCAGTTCAGTGATGTCCGTTCTGCTCTAAAAAAACGGAGGACACCACTTGCCAAGCCCCCCCCCCCCCCCCCCAACTTCTTCTGCCACCTCCTGCCCTCCCTGGTACTGCCCCCACTGACAATTATTATTTAGAAGCGGAGCCAGCCTGAGTTAGCGGCATTCTTCGGAGGGCGCCACCACTTCCATTTAGTGACAGTTCCTAGAAAATTGCCGATACCTGGCGACCTCGACAGAAAGTGACCAAGGGTACGGACGGCTTTTTTCATCTGCTTTGTGTGTGCGTGTGTGCGTGCGTGCGTGCGTGTGTGCGTGCGTGCGCGCGCGCGCGCGCGCGTTTGTGTATGTGTGCGTGTGCGTGTGCGCGCGCGCACACGCGCGCCATTGCGGCGGCGTCAGTTAATTCCATGTTACATTCCGTCTCATTTTCCTCATACAAACGATGGACATTTCTTTTAGAGGGGGGGGGGGGGGGGGGGGGGGGGGGGGAGGGGGGTAGTGGGGGGAAGGGGAGGGCGGGGTGTATCAATGCTGTTTTTGTTGTTGCTGTTGTTAATTGGGACCTCCCGTGTGCTTCAAGAGACGGCGATATCAGATTTACGTGTGTTTGGGTGGTTGTTTTTTTGTTAAATTCATCCTCATCCTCTTTGATCATCATCATCATCATCATCATCATTATCATTATCATCATCATCATCATCTTTCTCATTCATTACTGCTTTGCTAAGACTACTGTGGAGATTACTATCACTGCTCCTGCTGCTACTATATCTGCTGCTGCTGTGTGTACTACGGCGACTTCTTGTTAACCCTGCAAGTGTATGAAACTGCTAACGAAAAAAAAAAATAATCGGTTTGTCTGAATTACCTACCAGAATCGTGGTCATGGCAAAAGGAAGAGCATACGTCTTGAGTTTCTCAACGTAAAGGGATACTACCAAAATCACTTTTTGAAACATAAAGTTGAATCCACATACTCTCTGCAAGAGAGAACACACTTGTTCTTTTGCGCTTATTGCTTAAGCAAGAGATGTAAACGTTTGGTTTAATTACAACTAAAGAAAACGTTGAAGGGTTAAAAAATGGAGAGATAATGGATATAGACGAAGGAATGTTTTTCAATTGTAAGCACACATGCCTTACGGAAGCTCACTTACGCTGGTTCCGTGACAAACACGTCGTTGTTCGACAAAGTTTAGTAAGTGGTGTCCTGTGCACTTGGGATCCGATCGGGTACCACCGAACATTTCCAGAATTTCTTAACAGCAGTGCAGGGTCTTCTGTGAGGGGTTTTCAGAGCGATCTCGATCCGGTATTGACAGCTCTCTGTGGATCACCGGCGGCGGCGGGACTGCGACAGAAGCGAACGGGGGTGGTGGTTGTGCAGAGTTAGCGAGGGAATAAGGACATCGAGTGGGCATGGAGTAAAATAGCAAATTTGCTTTTTAGAAAAATTATCACTTAACAGATGCGTTTAAGTTTTGTCGATGACCCTTTTTAAGCTATAAATGATGTCCCTATTTCTGACAACCTTGCACTGGGATGTCGTGTTCTCTGTCCTGACTTGTTTCAACAGTTGTCTATTGTCTTCGTACACTTGTCTGTTCCAGTAAGTTACAATCTGATTCAACGTCCTACTCATCAGATGGGGTATGGCATACAACGATAACCATCCTTGTTTAGGATTCAACGTCCCGCTCATCAGGTGAAATATGGCATACAGCGATAACTATCCTTGTTAGGATTCAACGTCCCACTCATCAGGTGAGATATGGCATACAACGATAACCATCCTTGTTTAGGATTCTACCTTGATTATGGCCCGTTGTGCTATAGATATTACAGTCTTTTCCCTTCCTCTGTCCTCGACGTGTGGACACTTTTGTTCAGGTGAGGTGAATTCTCTGGCACAGAGATATTTCAGCTCTTGCATATGTGTGTATTGACACTTGGTATCTTTAACAAGTGTACATTTTTAGCACAGCGCTTTTATATTTTTATCATATAACACTCGTATATTGCAGTCTTTGCAGATTTTGGCGCTTCTGTGTTTTAACACTTGTATAGTTTATCTCCTATGGAATTAAGCACTTGCATATTTCAGTGCTGAGGAAATTATTAATTTTTCCGATATATTTGAAGATGATTACGTGCCTTCCGTGCACAATAGATACATCATTTATTTCAGATACCACCCCCGCTCCCCCTACCTCCTCCTCTGGCAACAAATGAGCGGACGAGTCAAGGCAAGGTTCAATTATTATTCGTCTGTTTTGGCCAGTGTTGCTTGATCGTCTGGTTTGTTTGTTTGTCTACAGAATGTTGCAAAAGCTGCTGCACCTATATTCACCAGACTTTGTCAGATCATGAAATACGACGCAGGGACAAACCCTTAACATTTTCTTTATAGATCCGGGTGTCAAAACATAAATATGACGCAGGAACAAACCCATAACATTTTCTTTATAGATCCGGGTGTCGAAACATGAAATACCACGGAGGAACGAACCCATAACAGTTTCTTTATAGATCAGGGGTGCGGATTCCAATCAAATGGCGGATCCAAAATCGTTCAGCAAGATTATTGCACTTTTCATTGCGCAAAAGCTGATAAAAATGTTACTAATAAAACTTGGTGGATAGGTACAGTGTGGCTAAGGAACCATTCACTTTTGGTGTTGATCCGTAGCACGATCCGTATTAAAGAGAGGATCCTGGTTCTGGTCACAGCATTGAAAAGGATATCATTCATTTTTCCCATAGCGTACATGCCGCACATCTGAAGCTACGAATTGATATATGTTTATGAAGTAATATTTTTTCACGAAGTATTGAAACGTGTTATTGTTATTAGAATTGACATTTCGCATTTTGCATGCCGTCTCAAATATTCTTCGAAATCATCACCGTCAGTCTGTGCAACTGTTGTTTACTCTTGAAGGAAAAAAAAATTGTTAACTCACGAACTGACTCGAAGTGCGGATCCAAGATTCGTTTGATCTTTGTAGAGAGCTGCGGTCTCCTGAGTGCTCTTCTAGTTTCCATGTTTCTGATTTGGTGTTTAGATCTTTTGGTGATTGTTAAGTGCATGCTCTCCCGTTGGTTGACTGGCTTCAGCGCTTTTGTGACTGTAAAAGATTTCCTTTGTTATAAAAAAAAAAAAAAATCAGCATCTATGGATATAAATACTGGATTAACTTTTAACTGTGTGCCTTAAATCCGATTCTCTAAACATTCATCATTCTGGAAATTGTACTGCACCTCACAAACAGTAATGGATCATTAAACGTAGAAACCTGTGCGGTAGAAGAATATGTGATTACTAATAATAATTTGAAGGGAGACAAATTTAGGAAGTATGTTTAACTTTAACATAGGTTGTTCTGGCGATTTTGTATTGCGCGTAAGCTGTGAATATGCAATGGAATGTGTGTAATCCATTTACTAACTACGAAAGAAATGCGGAATGTGTTTCTACATACATTATACACAAACAACGTATTGCGAGCTCAATACAAAATCGATTGCTCTTATATCCTCTACATCTATATGATAATGCGGTAGTTTGCTTTCTTTTGACCCGTGTCCACCATCCTTTCTGTTTCCGTAATCAGTCCCTTTGTTGTAGATCTCATGTCGCCCTTTGTTGTGGTCATGAGGAGACCGGCAGTTGCAGGAACAGGCATTTGAGGCAGGAACAGTCGCTCTGATTCACACTGCGATGGACCCGCCGGTAGGTC
>JADBJO010006824.1:72500-110000 GCA_016801955.1 Conus betulinus
CCCCCATCTTTCAGATTAATTGTTGTACAGATCTGCTACCGTGGCCAAGCCCTCTTCTTGTGTATATAAATATACTCGCAGAAAATCAGATACGATGCTAAAGATCCTATAATCCATTCCAGCATTTGGAAGGTTATCGGATAAGCAACACGTGTTCTTTCTGTCTGTTTTGTGTGTCTGTGTCCAGCGTTGACTGCCTATGTTGTTATTGATACAGATCCACCCTTTCTGCCTAACCTTCTCCAGGCTTAGCCTGGTGACCCATTGCTTAAAATACGTTATTATGTTTGGGTAACTGATTGAGCATGTGACTAGAGTTTCTTATAGTGTGAAGCCAGTGTTTACAGCGTGCGTGAAAAAAGACTGGGATGATGTTTTCTGCAGTGTGGTATTTATAGAGTATTATGCCGGCAGACATCATTACAATGTCCAGTGCATCTGTGCAGGTCATCAACGCTGATCAAAATAGCATGTGATCAATACCAAACATTCATTCTTCTTACTCACCCTTCACTTCCTTCTCTCCCCTTACACTCCCGCTCCACGCAGCCCCTTCACACAGAGAGAGAGAGATAGAAAGACAGACAGACACACACACACACACACACACACACACACACACACACACACACACACACACACACACACACACCGATTTCCAAAAAGCCATACTTCCCTGACAGATGATCAGCCTTTACGTGCTTTCCCGAGGAAAACAGATAAGATGATCCACAGTTTTTGTCGCCATCGCTTTCCCTGATGGCACGTTTTGTTTGTATGTAGCATCCCACATTTCGATTTCCGTGGAAACGTCTTGCAGAAGATACTGTTGTTTTTCTTTTCGACAGAAAGTTGGTTATGTGTGGGTGTTGTAAATAGTGAGAAATATTAATCCTGTGTATTTTCTGTTATGGGGTGTAAGGTAAAAAGGAGTATATACAAACGAAGGTGAAAAATGACACGCCACGAAACAGACATGTGTATTTTGGATAAAGACGTCTTCTTTAGACGTCACAAAGAACAGACATGAAAAATGCACTGGACAATACACCCTAGATAGCCATCACCAGCTGAATCAAGAGTGTAGTAATATGATTTTGTCAACTGTCGCTTCTGTCTCGTTGTATTCGCTGTCGGCTCAGTTTTAAGAAAAAATGGAAGTGTGACATGACAATTGCCAGCCCACACCATCCTTTCTCCCCCTGCCACCTCACTCTCTGTCTGCCTGTCTGTCTCTGTCTATCTCTCTGTCTGTCTGTCTGTCTGCCTGTCTGTTCCACAAAGTTCATTTAGGGTTATCAGTTTGTGTCATTTTTCAGTGCCTTTGGCCACCCCTTCAGCCCCTTCTTCTGCTATCTCCCTCCCTGTGTCCCTCTGGCCGTCGCTTGTGGCAAACCAAGTACGCTAAAATGTAAACCGATGTCGACAAAGGAACAGAGAATTTTGACAAAACTGTGTAACGCAGTCACCAAACCCGCCCCCTCTCCTCTCCACCATTCCCCAACCCCACTCTCCTGCTTCTCTGATGGGGGAGAGCTTGTGCTTCTTGTAAACCTGTTGAACTTAGGGCACAGACTTCTCCGCTCACCGTCACCCCTGTTTCAAAGGAAGCCGTCAATCACCCTCTCTCCGCTTCTGTTTGATCCACCCCCTGGTCACAGGAACGAGGGCCATAGGCCATTGCGCGATCTACCCGTGCTTTATGCAAATACCTTGACCGACCAGACGTCCACGCCTGCAAATCTCACAGGGGTAGACATCGTAGTTTTTGTTCATTAGCATAAATGCTGACAAACACCAGGATCTTAGAGAAGGTTATTTCTGATCCTAACAACATTATGTTACATTACAGGTGTTGAGAAGCGGTGTGGTCTCATTCAGATCACCTCCCCCTCCCCTCCCCCTCCCCCTCAGATTAAGAGCACTCCCATCTTTTCTATAATGATATCATTGATTGGCTGTGCTGTTCCTCTGACTAGCTGTCAATCAGATCAGACAGGCATCAGTGATCTGTGTAGCTTAGCACACAAAAAGGGGAGATCAAGCCTCCTCACTTCGCTGCTCCACCACAGGCTGTAAGACTGATCGCAGTCAGTGTCAGACACAGGTGTATAGCAGACAGGGGAATGTTCATCTCTCCTTAACTGAGATCCTCTGTCAAGTTTCAATGATCCGTCCTGAAGAAATGTAAGTTGAAACTAAGTTCCAAAGTCTGGAGACAATGCATTGCTTGTATTTATTTGTTTTAAAACGGTATGAATTGATGCCAGCACTCTGTAACATCTGTCGAGATGCTGGACGAGTATTCTAACAATTCAACATCACGTTACTATTTGGTAAAATTTGTTAGGATGATTGATGTAAATTATACTTGAACAGTATACTTTTTGCCAACAACACTGAATACTACCTTTAAGATGATCACTGAATGCTGTCTTCTGATAGGATAACTGTATGCCTGTACTGGTGAAACCTGATAAAGTCATTTTTATGAATACTGATTGTCTTAATGGTTGGTAGTAAGTGACTAATCAACATGTCTACTCGGGCTAAGAGAATAGTTTCAGTACCTAATTTATTTCAGCTGAGTTCGTGTGACTAAACTGAAGAGTTTTTTTTTTCTCTCCATTGTTCAGCAGTTTTCTTGCTGTCTCATAACACTTGATAAAATCCACTCAAAACTGAGTGGAGAACAAAATGGAGACTGAGAACTAAGGCAGATACATTTATGCCAGTCTACTCTTTGTCGGCAGAGATCTCACACATTTACTGAAAGCCAGAGGACCAGTGTGAGGACTCATCAAGCCAGACTCGCAGCAACTTAACTACAAACCAGGCTCTGTGTTATTGATAAAAAACCTGGGACCCAGCGTCTGGCCCGACACAAGATCACGAATCAAAGCTTCCACGTGGCCAAGCAGCCATTGATCAGACAGCCTACAGGACTGGTGGACCAGTCACCAGCAACTGGAGAGAGATCCCACTTTCCTGTCCAGTTGTAAAGCTAGGTAACGAAGATCCTCCAGGACATCAACTCAAGTTATCAAAACATCCCTCCTTTTATGAGATATAAAGGCTGGAGGAGTCAACCCAAACAAAGACCGATTCAACTGAAGTTCTATTGATTTGTATATTTTACTCTTGTTAAAGTTACAGTCAACTGAAGTTCTATGGATTTGTATATTTTACTCTTGTTAAAGTTAGTAAAGTTGGTGTGTGAAGTTGCACTGAACTTATGTCGGTTATATGTTGTTCAACATCATTTCGTGTTTGAACGTATTTCTAATTCTGTCAGTCACTTGGAGCACAAGCACTTTAAGTGCATAAACCAAAGGTGAATCGTTCCTTTTTAGCCACTCTTGAGTATTTTAAACAGTCCTGAGAACAATGAAAATTTATGCTGATGACTAGTACCAGAAAGTTGCTCCTTCCATCAGTAGTAAGAGAGGGGGATGGAGGTGAAATTCCGGTCTGCAAACCACTTTATGATTCTAACAGTGACAACATTCCAGGAACTTCCCCTAGAGGGCCACACCTGCCACCCATACTCGTCACACACGTATGGGAAAGTATTCCAGGTGATAGTAAAACATTGTAGGGAAATTATCATTGGGAAAAGCAGTAGGACATTGTAGGGGGTTGTATCATACGGAGAAATTGCAGGAAACCGTAGGGAAATTTATTATAGGTAAAAGTAGTATGAAATCGATTCGGAAAGTGGTAGAAAGAATTGCAGGGGGGAGAGTATTATAGGAGGAAATCGTAGGGGAGATTATCACAGGGGAAAGAAGTAGGAAAGTGCAGGGGATAGTATCATGCAGGAAAGTAGAAGGTAACCGTAGGGGACAGTATCAAAGGGAACAATGACTGGAAATCGTCGATGAAAGTAGTAAGGAGGAGTAGGGGAGAGCAGTAGGAATTTATAGAGGGAAGTATCATATGCAAAAGAAGTAGAATATCGCAGAGAGGAGTATCATTTGGGAAGTGGTAGGAAATCGTAGGATAGAATTAGAAAATTGTTAGGAAAACTATCGTATTGGAAAGTAGGAGGAAATCATAGGAAAACGATGCAGGACATTAAAAAAAAGTAACAATAAATTTGAGATGAAAGTAATATAGAGAATCGTGGGGGGAAAATAGTGTGAAATACTTGAGGAAAATATTAGAAAGCATAGGGAAAAGTATTCAAAAAATTTTAGGAGGAACGTATGTCAGAAATCGTAGCGTAATAGTAGAAAGTATTGGAAACGTATCATTGGGGAAAGTGGTTGGAGTTCGTAGGAGAAAGTAGCAGGAAATCGTAGGTAGGTGTTATAGGAGAAAGTAGTAGGAAATTAAGGAGGAAAGAGGAAAGTAGTGAGAGATTGTCGGGGGACGTATCCTATGTGGAAGTTGTAAGAATTCGTAGGATGAAGTGTTGCAGGGAAAGGAAAAATACAAGGAAAACTTAATGGAAAGTATCGCAGAGAAACGTCAGAGGAAAACGTTAAGGAAAGTATTAGGGGAAACGAGGAAGACATTGTAGGAGGGGTGGGGGTGGGGGGTGAGTATCAAAGGAGAAGGTAGAACGAAGTCGTAGGGGAAGTTGTAGAAAATCGTAAAAGAAGGAAATAGTAACACAGAGTATTGTAGCGGACAGTAGCAAGAAATTGGGAAAGAGAGTATTCTACAGTAGCAGCAAATCGTAAGAGAATGTCGGCCTGTCTTAAAGGAAAGTCATCGAGAAGTTATCATGTGGGAAAGTATTAGGGACTCGTAAGGGAAAGTATCTGGAATTACACTAGTTGGAAATCTAGAGTAAAGTATAATTGGGGTGAGAGCGAGGGGGGATAGTAAGGTACTGTAATGAAAGTCCAGTGGAGAACGAAGAGTAGGAATTTGTAGGGGGAAACGACCGAACGGTGCCTCTGATAAGAGGATCAACATAGACAAGTCAGATTGTGTTGATAATGATTAATCTTCTGAAATTAATGTACCGATCCCCCACTAGGTAGGAATCATCGAAAAATTACTTGGTGCTCGTGATCAGTTGAATAGACCCCACCCATTCTTCCCCTCACCCCCTTTAACCTTTTCCCCTCTTTCCCTCCGTCAACCTGCCTCCCTGACTGAAATTCCCCACCCCCTCATCCTGTCCAATCCTCTTTGTGATTTCCCAGCCAAGAGGAACAGAGAAGCGGAAGTGTGTGTGTGTGTGTGTGTGTGTGTGTGTGTGTGTGTGTGTGTGTGTGTGTGTGTGTTCAGTCGTAAGCGGTATGGATTTTACATTGTCACCAATATGCCTGTCGTTCGATATTTAGCTTTTTTATGTTACCCTTCTTCCCCTCAAGAGCACACTCAAGCCCAGACATCCTGTCTATATACACTGCCGTCGATGCTCTCTCTCACTCTCTGTCTCTGCCTCTCTGTCTCTCTGTCTCTGTCTCTCTCTATCTCTCTGTGTGTGTGTGTGTGTGTGTGTGTGTGTGTGTGTGTGTGTGTGTGTGTGTGTGTGTCCGCCGCCTCTCTGTCGCCGTCTTTCTTTGTCTCTCTCTAGATCTGACTCTTGTCTTGTGTCTCTCTGTCTGTGTCTTTTGTCCCTGTCTCAGTCTTTTTGTCTCTGTTTCTCTCTTTTTGATGCGAAAAAGGATATGGAGGAAAGGCAAAAACTAGTGAGAGAGAAAAGCGGAAGTGTTTTTGACATCCGATCTGTTTTGAGGATCTTCTCTCTCTCTCTCTGTCTCTCTCTCTCTCTCTCTCTCTCTCTCTCTCTCTCTCTCTCTCTCTCTCTCTCTCTCTCTTTCTCTCTCTGTCTCTCTCTCTCTCTCTCTCTCTCTCTCTCTGTCTCTCTCTCTCTCTCTGTGTGTGTGTGTGTGTGTGTGTGTGTGTGTGTGTGTGTGTGTGTGTGTGTGTGTGTGCTGCTCTCTCTCAATTTGTGTGACTTTGATCTTGAAGGTGGCTTAGACATTCTTGTCTGCCTATCAAAACAAAACAAAAATCTATAACGTACACACAAACACACACACACACACACACACACACACACACACACACACACACACACACACACACACACACACACACATTTTAAACATAAACCAGGTGAAAGTAATTCTGTACAGTCATGACGTTTAACATACGCTTTTTGGAACTTGGTGTTCATCGGCCCACGTAGCAACAGAACGTGCTGGGCCAGAAATGTATAAGAAATCTCTGCCCGTGTCAAGACAGACATACAGACAGAGGAGGATGTCTACATGAATAGAACTGCAGCCTATTTTGTCTTTTTTTTTAAGCGTTGGTCGGAAGAATTGTACCACTAAAGCTGGCGACACACTACGCTGGAAAACCCTCACCAGCGAGTGGAATGCGGTTGTTTGACACGGCAGTGACGGGTCCTAATGGTTTGTTGACGGAAATCTAAACAACCCACGATGGTTTCCTCCAGTCCAGCCGGCAATCGTGTGTACAGCCGCTGAGCAGGCCGCGGCGCTCAGTACTCTCTGAACATGGGTTCCGAAGACCTTTTGCTTTGCGCTGTTTTAATCATTTTGATCTCTTGTACACAATTGAAGCAACAACAAAAAATCGAAGATGGTGGGTTCGACCATGGATCGGAAGGAGGGAGACGTTTGGTGCATACCATTCTCTTCTCAGAGAATTACAAGCAGGGAATGCGTTCGTAGGCTGCATTCTTCATGTCTGCCTCGCTGTAGTTGGGCAAAGAAAAGCACCACAAATCTGGCTCAGCGTGATAAAAGGAGATAAAATTAATAGCATCCTGATTTTCCGTAATACTGCACTATTCTCTGGCTGGGAAAAGATGCCGAGTAAAAAAATATCCAAGCTGTCTGCGTGCCCAGTTCAGTACAAGTGGCCGAAGGACACTGGCTGAGTATGAGCATTTTCGCCAAATGGTCTCACACTTTGCCTGGTGTTCCCACGAGTATATCTTGGGTTCATCGTCGACTGATAAACAGTGAAGCTCAAAACGACCGGATGGCATGAAAGCTGAGAACTAAGTAGTAGTAGTGTGTAGCAGAGAAGAAGAAGAAGGAAAATGTAATAGTAGCACGTGTAGTTGGTTTTACAAATAGTATTAAGAGAAATTATTGCTGTTGTTGCAAACAGTTCTAATACTTGGTAAACGTGTGTGTGTGTGTGTGTGTGTGTGTGTGTGTGTGTGTGTGTGTGTGTGTGTGTGTGTGTGTTCGTTTCAGTTATTGTTTTGATTGTAAGTTGGTTTCTTTGTGTGTGGTAAAAAATAGTTTCATACACACAGGTGCACATAAATAATGTCACCAAACATATCCTTTTCAATTCATTATCCCTTTCTTTTGTGCATGAATGACAGAGCAGCATGTAACAATAGGAAACAATCAAAAGCAGAAAGAAATATGTTGCAGTTGTAATGGCAGTAGTACTACTACTAAACATCATAGATGATACAAATGCATAGAGACAACAAAGTATGGCTCTGTATTTTAAAAAAAGGCAACAAATTTGTACAAAAATAAGTTAAATGATAATAATGTTGACCCAACTTGTGCACCAAAACATTTGGTAATTTAAACTGGGAACGCATTTTCTCTCACTGTTACTAAACATCTCTTGATTCACAGTTAAGATGGTTTCAATTCAGACTTGTATATAGGCTCCTCCAACACAAAGATATTTATTTCTACCAAATATTACAAACTCTTCAATGTGCAACTTTTGTGAACAAGAAGAGCAGTCAATAATTCACATGCTTTATGATTGTGAAATTGTTCAACAACAGTTCTGGACCCAATTTCAGTTATTGCTAAGAGACAAATACCAACACGCTGAAAAATTTCTGCTGGATAAAGAACTGATCATGTTTGGAACAAAAGCAAATGTAAAGAGTGATAAAGTGGTAGATCTGATAATATTACTAGCAAAATTTTATATATACAAATGCAAACTACAAAATGTAGAACCAGATATCAGAGCCTTTCTGCCTCTTTTGAAAAACAGACATATGACTGAACAATGTGCATCGTTTATCAATGGAAACAGACATGACTTTGATGAAAAATGGTTTGTGTATTTGCTTTTCTTTAGTTAAGATTTTATTCTAATTCAGCGAATATGATCAATAGCCTAATTACAAATCAAAGTGTAATACTGATTGTGTAAAGACAGATGTGGTGCTATTACCATCCTGTCTCTACCACCTATTTCAGTGTATTCATGAAGATGGTTGCAACTCCTTTCCTCTAGCTGCCCATTCTGCCCCTATACTTGTAAATCTGCGACATATAGAACTCTCTCCCTCTGTGTGTGTGTGTGTGTGTGTGTGTGTGTGTGTGTGTGTGTGTGTGTGTGTGTGTGTGTGTGTTTGTTTGTTTGTTTTTGTTTGTTTATTTCAATTTTATACATATAAAGTTATGGTTATACTATGTGTTGTTGTTGTTGTTTCATCCTTGTCCCTTTTTGCTTTCATTTGTCTTCCTCTGATGTATAAAAAAAAAAAAAAAACTCTTCAACTGAATCCCATTCACTTACTGATACAGGTACAACTACATTTTTTAACTTAAAATCATTATGAATGGATCATGACTGATAATGTGATATAACAAATGCTTTTGTTGAAGAAGGAAATAAAATGTTTTAAAAAACAAAAATCATTGATGATGCAAACAGTTGTAATACAGACTAAACACTTTTCCGGTTTTTTTTTTCGTTTTATTTCTTGTTTAAATCATCAGTCAACTTCTTTGTGATGATAAAAGTAGTTTTGCAGACGTACAGTGCATAAATAGAAGCAGCAAAAAGTATTGTTCAATAAATGTCACCAAACAGACCGATTTTTGTTCATGATCAATTACTTTTGTATATAAATGATACAATCAGCATGTAATAAATCGGAAACAATGAAATACAACAACCATTTACGATTAGTTTGCCTTGCAACAAACATTGAAGTAGGATTGAATCTTAATGCCATCCAACACTAGGTCCAGCAAGTCGTGCGATGATCGCGTGCCGCGGGAGGAGAACGCGTGGCGCACGTGCGCTTTTGGTAAACAACAGACCGCTCACTGACATCAACCACATTGCCCTTTCCAGCATAGTGTGTCACCGGCTTAAGAGTTGCCCTGCCTGCTTCACGGTTGTTTTGACAACACTGGCGACTGCCCGACAACATCCCTGCATCTGTCATGGTTCTCTGCAACCCGTTAAGAGCCTGGCTACCTCCTCATTCTCACTTCCTTGACTGTCATCCCTTCCATCGTTTCCGTTGCGCTGTAAGCATCATTACATCTTCTCTTTTAGACAATGTTAAGCAGGTCGTCATCTCGTGCCGCGGCTCGTGTGGCTCTGTTTCGGACTTCTTCATTTCTTCTGCGATCTTTTTCGAGATATAACAGATATTACGGTACCAGTCCTAGATATTACGGTAACACCAGTCCTAGACATGGCGGTAACACCAGTCCTAGACATGGCGGTAACACCAGTCCTAGACATGGCGGTAACACCAGTCTTAGACAGTCCTAGACATGCGGTAACACCAGTCCTAGACATGGCGGGCGGTAGAACACCAGTCCTAGACATGGCGGTAACACCAGTCCTAGACATGGCGGTAACACCAGTCCTTGACATGGCGGTAACACCAGTCCTAGACATGGCGGTAACACCACATGGCTAGACATGGACATGGGTAACACCAGTCTTAGACATGGCGGTAACACTAGCCTTAGACATGGCGGTAACACCGGCCTTAGACATGGCGGTAACACCATGGCGACATGGCGGTAACACCAGTCCTAGACATGGCGGTAACACCAGTCCTAGACATGGCGGTAACACGGTCTTTGACATGGCGGTCCAGTTTAGACATGGCGGTAACACCAGTCCTAGACATGGGCGGTAACACAAGTCCTAGACATGGCGGTAACACGGTCTTTGACATGGCGGTAACACCAGTCCTAGACATGGCGGTAACACCGGTCCTAGACATGGCGGTAACACCAGTCCTAGACACATGGCGGTAACACCAGTCCTAGACATGGGCGTAAACACCGGTCTTAGACATGGCGGTAACACCAGTCCTAGACATGGCGGTAACACCGGTCTTTGACATGGCGGTAACACCAGTCCCTAGACATGGCGGTAACACCGGTCTTTGACATGGGTAACACCGGTCTTTGACATGGCGGTAACACCAGTCCTAGACATGGCAGTAACACCAGTCCTTAGACATGGCGGTAACACCAGTCTTAGACATGGCGGTAACACCAGCCTTAGACATGGCGGTAACACCAGTCTTAGACATGGCGGTAACACCAGTCCTAGACATGGCAGTAACACCAGTTCTAGACATGGCGGTAACACCAGTCTTAGACATGGCGGTAACACCAGTCTTAAACATAACGGTAACATCAATCCTAGACACTGCGGTAAACACCAGTCCCCTCATTTCCAGGATTTGTGTTAATCGTTGGGGATCAGCCGTACATGTTGAAATTTCACATGCGTGGAGAAATGAGGAGATAACCAGTGAACGCGTGAGCCCGACGTTTGATGCGATAGATGGCTTTATCACGCCAGAGGTTTTCAGTGTTATAAGCGCTGCTGTCCATGCTGCTCTGGTCCGGATTTCTGGTCTGGGTCTTTCATCTGTGCTGATGGGCCCAAGGACTTGATTTGGTTTTTTAATTCTTGACAGTTTCAAGTTTTCGGCCTTCCATTTTAATTCTTTCTCAGTGCCTTTAGAGTTGTCGGTTATGATGTTTGTCTTTTCGGCATACAACTCCGTGCCATACGCCTGAGCGGTTTTGTCAAGGCATTCTTCAAGACTTCGTCACTCTTTATCACCAACCCGCCTGTCAGTGTTAGCGAAACGTAAGCTGGTTACTGTCCTGCCTCAAATGCGGACCGCTTCTTTCGCTTGTGATCTTCCAGTGTATTGGTCGTTATCCTTTTAAAAGTGTTGAAGAGGACGGAAAAAAGAGTAGTCGGCTTTGTCTAACCCCTATATCAGTTCTGAACCATTTGCTAATACTGCCATTCGATGGGATTGATACATGAGGCCTCCTAAGAAGATTTGATGACAGATACACATTCTAATGCGATCATCGTCTCCGTCTGTAGCTGCAGTCGATTAAGTAGACCTTTTCAACATGACTTAACTGGGATTACCAAGATAAAGTGCCATTAAGAGAGATTATAAGTAGAGGTTAACATGCAAAATGAAGGTAAGCTATTTCTTTGGGTAGTTTTTATATTGTAAACTTTTACACCAACTCAGTGTGAAACGAAAGGAACTTCTATTCCTAATTATAATAATAATAATAATAATAATTATAATAATAATAATGTTGAGGTCTCGCTCCCCATGAAGAAAAAAAAAACAGAAGAAGAGAAGACGAAGAGGAAGAATGAGTGGAGGAGGGAAGGGGGAAAGAAAGCAAAGGTACAGGATGGGAAAGAAGTAATGAGAAGATCCTTTACAGTTTCAAAAGGAAGAAGTGTCACCTCCCTTATCCATCCCTGCTCAGTCGACATGACCGTGTGTATGTGCGCTGACACCTGGTTGTTCATATTTCAGGGATATTGTCATGTTCTTTGATCAATGGCTGTACTCCCTACTTACCTTTCTCTCAATCTATGTCACACTCTGTGACTTTCTAGGCTGTTTGTCAAGCAGTCTTGCTATGCTAATCCATATGTTGTGTCAATAATATGCGTGTGCGTGGAGGTGCTGTAAACGCACATACAAACGCAGTCAAGTTGCGTATGTATGTCATGTGACGTAGCCTCACATGGCGACATGTGACATTCGTCCGTCGCGTACGTCCTTATTTGATATAAAGCACGCGCGCGCGCGCGCGCGCGCGCGCGCGCGTGTGTGTGTGTGTGTGTGTGATATTCGCATATGCACTTATATCTTCTCGCCCTGTCCTTGCGACTTTGTAATGTGAATGCAATAGGCGTCTCTCTCTTGCACAAACCGTTTTTCCCGTTTTGGTTGTTGCTCTAGTCCTTTCAGGGCTAATAACAGTGTATAGGAAAGTATATCACGAATCTTCATCTTCTGTTGTGTGATGTGTTGCTACAGATTTTTCATGAAACACACACACACACACACACACACACACACACACACACACACACACACACACACTCTCTCTCTCTCTCTCTCTCTCTCTCTCTCTCTCTCTCTCTCTCTCTGTCTCTCTCTCTCTGTGTCTCTGTCTCTCTCTCTCTCTTTCTCCCTCTCTCTGTCTTTCTCACTCACTCACATGTGAGCGCGCACACGCATACACTCAGACATGTTCACACATGCTCTCTCTCTCTCTCTCTCTCTCTCTCTCTCTCTCTCTCTCTCTCTCTCTCTCACACACACACACACACACACACACACACACACACACACACACACACACACACACACACACACACACACGCACACGCACACGTACGTTTATAAAATGATTCAGATTTACACACTTAGATTCTGATTCAGATGTTAAACTTCACGTGGCGTTAATTCTCTTAATGGCATTTGCATGCATATGCATACATATTCCGGATATCTCCTTTGAGTTCCAGAGTAACCCAGTGCCGAAAGTGCAAGGCTGTCCCAGAAGTTGTTTCTTGAATGTTTTGACATTTTGGTTTGGAATAATGCATCATGGTTCCCGACGCGTCCTGGGAGTTCAAAGCTTTTTGATTGGGTGTACTACGTCACGATTTTCTCGAACTTTCTAGAAATGTTATATTTATAAATTGGCTGTGCAACGCCATATTACCAGAACATTTCACGAATGAGATATAGTCAGGCATTTTGGAAGGAGGGGAGGGGTGAGACACGAGATTAGAAGTGAATAAAACGTTAATTGAGAAAGTGTTTGAGAGTGAGTGAAGGACACGTCTGTGTTTCGAGACCGTTGCGACGATCATGTGAATATCGATCTTTGAATCGTCTGCTGGAAATGAAGACTGAACTGGTTACCAGAGCTGACTCTGTTTCTGTCTGGATCAAAACAACGAGAGATTAGAGCCAAGTCTGGTCGATCATCACAGCCGGCGTCATACGCCCACTGAAGTGTCAAACAACAGCGGTTTGATTCTTCGTCGTAACAGTCTGCTTTTCTTGTTCTGGTCGTTTGGGATTGATGCACAGGTCAGGCATCTATAGCAGATGTCGCCCACAGCATTTGATACAAAGTTCACGCGTTTTTGGTAGAAATTACACGCGAAACGCCCTTCGTATCTCATCAAAACTACAAAACTGATCGAGAGGATATGGAATGGCTCACTTTCGCACAGTTAGAGACTTCTGTCCTGCAATCAGACAACGTGAGCATCACTGTATTTCAATCATGCTTCAGTACTTTGTGTTGTTCAGTGTCTGTACTAATTACATGTGTTTTTTCTTTACAACCGTAAAGAACGAGCTACGTAATGGTGGTATCAACGCTAGAGTTAATAAAGTAAAACAATGGGAAGGAGTTGGGTGATGGTGAGGGGAAGGAGGGGTGTAAATGTCTCGGGAGAGACGAGACAGTATCGACGTTGTATTGTTCCAGTCGCTGTGATCTTGACTTGAGGTACGAACTGAACCACCAAGCACTCCTTCTCCGCTTTCCACTTCACCCCCTCTCCACACCCTCCCCCCTCCATCCCTACCTCTCACTTCCCTATCTGTCCATCACGCCGTGTCCCTGGGCTGCTTTTGCCCCGTTGTTCAGCTGATTATTTACTTGTCTCTATCTCACACATTGCCCATTCTTTGAGGGAAAGGAGAACCTACCGTGGAATCCACCAGTGTCGGTTGGCCTTCCAGAATAGTACAGACAGCCAGCAACAGTCATCCAGCGTTGGCTCTGAAGGTGTCTCCTCAATGTCTTCGTAACGTACGAGGAGGCTGGAGGAGACAGTGGCTGTGAATAGGAGAGAGAAGGAAGTCTGGCGCAGTTGTCACCGCACACTTCAGTGCCGCCGAACCCCACTCGGTTGCCCGGACCACAACGCTGTGAGACCCCTCCATAGTTTTCGCCTGGGAGACGATTTTTTGTTGTTGTGATTTTTCCAAAAATAACAGTTTTTTTTGTTTGTGTTGTGATGATGTAAACAAGTTCGATTTTCTATTTTAAGTCTATGAGATACGTTGTATAAGAAAGACGTACTGTGTCCGTCAGTGTGTGTGTGTGTGTGTGTGTGTGTGTGTGTGTGTGTGTGTGTGTGTGTGTGTGTGGTATGTACGCGCGCGCGCGGGTGTGTGTGTGTGTGTGTGTGTGTGTGTGTGTGTGTGTGTGTGTGTGTGTGTGTGTCCTTGCGCGCGCAATAGATATACGATTCATCGTACAGATATAAAAAAAAGAAAAGAAACAACGAAAATACGAAGCGAGGGTATATCAAGTTGCTTTGTCTGTGCAGTTAACCACAGTGAATGTATTCACAGGTTCAAGGCATATAAAGTGTTGGGGGAAAATAGACAGAAAGAATCAGTTCTTTGGGCAATTTAAGACTTCGAACAGTTGAAGCAGCAATCAAAGTAACTCGTAGGAACTATCTACACTTTATGCTCTGCGCGTGGTAGAAAAGAGGACGCATCATGCGTGTACCGGGGGGGATGGGGGGGGGGGGGGGGGGGGGGGGGGGGGGGGGCGTGAACATGTGCACTCACGTAACGGTGGGAGTGACATCGTGCTTGGTTGTTGGCGGGCATGGAGATGTCAACAAGTTTGTACTTTCACTGGAATTCTTCACTCCTTCACATCCCACACATGTCTCATCCAGAGCGCTGCAAATCAGTTTAATTCTGAATTCTGTTGCAAAGGCAGGCCAAGAATGTATATAATGATACATAATCCGATTTAAGGAAATACGCTTATGTGGGGTAGAGTGGGATGGGGTTGAGGGGCAGGTGGTTCTTTCTACCCTTCAGCTAGTAAGTACCCAGGTAATTACAGGGCACAGTTTATGTGCTGTTTGTTCAGCGACATTCACACAACACTTGAAACTGACTATCCCTGTGGGCACCCCGACCCTCTTCCTTCTTGTGAGCAGGTGGTTGCCTCTCTTTGCATCGTTTGATTGCTAAGACAAGAAGCATAAGTTTGGAAAAAGCTGAGGATCTGTTACTTTCCTTCACTGATTTGATTGAATGGTGATTTGCTATATCTGTTACATGTTCAGCCGGAGAGATAGGAGTATTTTCTATTGTTCTTATTTCGCCACGTGTGCCATCTTGTTTTAGAGCGTGTGTGTGTGTGTGTGCGTGCGTGCGTGCGCACGCGCGCGCGCGCGCGTGTGTGTATATGTATGTATGTTTGTGTGTGTGTGATCGAGCGAGCGCGCGCTTTTAAATTTATTTAGCCTTTAATGTTATTTCAGTACAATTTTCCTAACACCTTCACGGCCTCCGTGTTTTAGAAGCAACATAACGAAAATACTGTTTCTCTTTTAATTTGTCAGCGCAACTGGAAAGCAAGAGAAAGGAAAATATTTCCTTCAGAACTTCGAATTGTTTTGTTGCTTTGTCCTTTTTAACAGAGCTTTATATCGAAATTTCTGTTTCATTCCCTCCATCAAAAAGAAGAGGCTACGTATTTTTTTATCATGTGGCCATGTATGCGCGCAACGAAGAGAGAGAGAGAGAGAGAGAGAGAGAGAGAGAGAGAGAGAGAGAGAGAGAGAGAGAGTGTGTGTGTGTGTGTGTGTGTGTGTGTGTGTGTACTTGCATTCATACACAGATTGAGATGGACAGATTCACACACACACACACACACACACACACACACACACACACACACACACACACACACACACACACACTCACTCACTCACTCACTCACTCACTCACTCACTCACACACACACACACACACACACACACACACACACACACACACACACACACACACACACAGAGTCACACACACACACACACACACACACACACACACACACACAGAGAGAGAGAGAGAGAGAGAGAGAGAGAGAGAGAGAAGGGGAGGGAGAGGGAGATTTTGAAGTTGAAAGACCAGAGTTGTGATGCCATGAGAGGGTTTTTTTACGGCCCAATGAAAGGTGTGATCAACACTGTAATAAATATTGTAATACAAGAATACCATGGTCATTAATAGCTCTGGCGGATTTTTTGCTTTCAAAGCGAAAGATCTAGAACAATAAACCTTCACATCAGATGGTACTTTTAACACTCATTCATGTATACACGTGCAGTGGAATACAGCTGACCACATACTTTCATGGAACAGTGTTGGTGCTTCCGTTGTGATTTACATAAAAGATATTCGAATGCTGTTAACGTTTGATAGAATCTGGTTGCATATAGAGTGTATGTGAAAGTAAAGCCAACGTGTGATGTCTACCTTTATTAGGGTTTTAAGCATATTTTGATGTCTTGCTGTTTGATGATTAATCCGATTTTAGTGTTTCCACGAACAAAGATTGTTTACTTTTACATTTTCATAGCAGTACTAAAACCTTAGTGTGAAGTAACGGATAATATGCACTTTGTCAAGATAAAAACAAAATTACCACCACCCCCCCCCCCCCCCGAGCCCCTTTCGCCTTACCCCCCTATGTGTAGGGCTTTAGCAGCACTTCTCTATGTATGAGCCGAATTGTATTTCCTTTATTGTTTTTCAGGAAAAAAAACGGACCAGTCTTGTATTTTTTCGGGTATCCGAAATTCTTACCGGACCAGAAAATTTCATGTACACAGAACAGAATTTGCCTGCTTAGTATGAGTTAAAACATAATCACTGAAACAGCTATTAGGTCCTTTTAAGCCATTGAAAGGGAGAAAAAAAAATGTGAGTAACAGTGAAAATCACACACACACACACACACACACACACACACACACACACACACACACACACACACACACACACACACACCAACAAACCACACCCTCCCTACACAATCATACACAGCAGAATGCCTGTTCTTTTTCGGAGTTGCAATAACAAAACGACACATGTTTTACTACATGGTCTGCAGTATATAGCCACTCTTGGAACTGATACGAGTGATTCTTGCTGATAATTTGCATTGATGAAGTAGTCCAGTACAGGGATTTTTTTTTCGTAAGAGTGTGATCAATATTTGAAACTGAAGAGCTTTCATCTTTAAATTTTCGGTGACTATATTTTCAGCTTTGTGTACATTTGTAATGCTCCGTATCACTGCGGCTCACGCCACCGGTGTAGAGATGTGATAGGCATGAGAGAACATGAACTTAGTTCCCTCTCTCCACCAAATTCCTGATGACGATGATGATGATGATGATGACGATGATGATGATATTGACGACGATGACTGCGAATGTTATGTAGCGATGATGATGTAGAATGCTTACGTAACGAGTATGGTCGGTTGGAGACCAAGCTCTAAGCGCTTTACGATCCACGTTCTCCTGCACACACTGGGCTGAGCCATGTGTATTCTTTTTCATCCACAAAGGGCCAGGAAAGCATCCAACACGATCTTTTGATATTCTGTTTGAGAGTCAATCGACTGCCATGATTCGTACGCTTAAACTAATATCTGGGCATACACAATTCGGGAGGAGGGAGGGCGGGATGGTGGGGGGGGGGGGGGGGGGGGGGGGGGGGGGGGGAGCAGAAAAGAAAAGGCGATCGAAAACCTCGGAAGAGGCAGTCTATCAACTTTTTAACAGAAAAAACCGATTGCTCCTGTTTTAGATAAATCTGCTGCTCTGATCTCATTGAAAAACAATACTGACCATCAAAGCAAGTGTCTGCCTTGAGATGAATTTATGCAGGATTGAATAAAACTTCACTGGACTTTTATTTCAGTTTTTAGGTTCCTGACTTAGTTCATTTTTCTTCTTCTTCTTCTTCTTCTTCTTCTTCTTCTTCTTCTTCGTATACTCAGACAGGAACTCCAGAGGCACTGACGAAGGCTGCTGTACGACTGAGGCCCTCCAGAGATCCATAGAGCTTTTCCCTTGTCGATGTCTCATCAGGCAAGGTCTTTAAAGTTTGATGTGTTAGACAGTCATGCAGGAAGTGTTCCACAGTCATTGGGGCTATTCTGCGTGGGGGCCCTTAAGATTCGCCAATGTGGAATGTTGTGAACACGTGGTGTTTGAGCCTGGAGTGCCCTCTGCTCAGTCTCATAATGCCCACTAGGTCTGGTCTGGGCAGCAGGTAGTACGCATCTGTCTTGTTGAGTCTAGATGCAGCTCAGGCCATCTACTTTTCTGCTCTTCCTGATAATGTTTTTGGTTTCTTCAAAGGAGACTTCCTGCACCGGTTAGGCTGCTGTCCGCCTTCCTTTGCCAGTTGGTCACCTTCCTCTTTGCCATAAATGTTGTAGTTTGAGGGAATCCACTGGATGAGGGTCTTCTCAGTGGACTGCTGCAGGAAGGCCAGGGCAGAGACAAGCGACTTAAGTGCCATTTTTCGACTGCTCCTACCTCTTCCCGAGACCTGTGGCTGGTTACATTCTGTAGCTTTGAATTTTGATACAGCATTGTAAATATGTTCACGAACATCTTCACTGTGTCCCAGATAGTGAGAGTGAGTGAGAGAGAGAGAGAGAGAGAGAGAGAGAGAGAGAGAGAGAGAGAGAGTTAAAGCAAGAAAGAGATAGGCCCGGCCCGGAAAGATGGAGTATACAGCTCGTCTCGCGGACCGGCATATTCCTTCAAGGGCTATCCTTATAGTTAAAAAGGAGACTACACGGAGGACACGAGGAAAGCCCTGCAGCAAGACAATCAGTATCAAGGGGGGGAGAGAGCGAGAGAGAGAGAGAGAGAGAGAGAGGGGGGGGGGGGGGTAAGGAGAGAGAGTTTCTCCGTCAATAATATGATTCAATGTTATAATATAGTACTGCGACATGCAGTTCCAACTATACGGGGAAATGTTCAAGTACTTCGTTTATTTCTAAAATGATTTATAAGACAGAGTCCATCCCTACGGTACTTGCGCACATCTCAGCCAAGGGAATAACAAAAAGATTTTCCCCAGTATTAAAACACGCTTACCATGTATAGTCTGTGTGATATACTATTGATGGACAACAACATGCAAGCTTTAATATTTTTTCGTATTATACAAAGCGTCTGGGTTTATAAGTAGTCATATTTGGTGTTGCTGACACATTCATACTGTTTCAGAAGGACAGGCATGGAGGTAGGACAGCATGAAGAGAGAGAGAGAGAGAGAGAGAGAGAGAGAGAGAGACAGAGAGAGAGAGTGAGGGAGAGAGAGCTGTGGAATTCTTTAACATTTCTTATAGTATCATGTTCGATCAAAGCATCAACAGCCGACGTACATGTAATCTGCACAGATATTAATATTTCAATTATACGGGATATTCACGATTTGCTGAGCCCGTATCACCAATATGAGCGTTTATTGTTACAATGTAAACACATTCAATTGTTTTCTCATGTAGACAGGTCAAGGATTTTGAAAAGCTGTAATGTGTGGACAAATTTTCAGAAAAGTTGGCAAGCGTGCTTTTTTGAAAGTTTAATGCTTCCTGAATCCAAATCCTAAGCTTGCCAGGTTGTGCAGATTCACAGTTTTTTGTAGAAGTGAAGAAAGCAATATGGCCGCCTGTCGAAAATGATTATCTATGACGCGATTACTCTGGAATCGTTTTGATATAAAGAGCAAATTCTCAGCAGTTTATTTTACACCATTAACACTTATCCTACTACACTATAACTGTACAAAGCTGAAAAAAAACACATTAATTAATTTTTTTTATGATACATCCTTGTTTTTGTACTCTTTTGTCTGTCTGTCTCTCCGTCGGTCTGTCCGTCTGTGGTCAAAATGTGTTCCACTCGCTCCAGACAAAACTAACGGGCCGATCTTTCTGAAATTTGTAGGTTTGTTCATTATGGGTTACGGATAATGCCCGATGTTTTATTTTACCGTTATATCCATCACTAACGGCTGTAACGGCCCATAACGGTTTTTCTTCTTTTTGGAATATCTCAGAAAGTACTAGGCCGATCTTTCTGAAAATTTGTAGGTATGTTCATTATGGGTCACGGATGATGCCCGATGTTTCTTTTACCGTTATATATGTTACTAACAGCTATAACGGCCCATGACGGTTTTTCTTCTTTTTGGAATATCTCAGAAAGTACATGGCCGATCTTACTGAAAATTTGTAGGTATGTTCATTATGGGTCACAGATGATGGCCGATGTTTACCAGAATAGCCGTTACTAACGGCTGTAACGGCCCCCAACGGTTTTTTTCTCTTTATGGAATATCTCACGCGTATTCAAGATAAACTGGGAATACGTTTATATGTTTTGCATCTTGTTTCTTTTATCTACAATCACCCTAACGGTCTTGGAGTGGTTGCTTCTTTCAGACTAACAACTGAGTAACGTGACAATGGAACCTGTTTGCAGTCTAAAGCGGCCCATTCAGCCTCCTGATTCACAGGACTGTTTCGTCTGTCAAGAGGAAAGGAAAAGTGACTGGAAACAGTGTGGAGAACAAAGACTGGCGACGTTAAAAAATGCTGCAAAGAAGAGGGAAAGTTTGGGTGATGTAGACAACAGTCCTGCAATTGCCAAAATATATGCACTGCCTTCATATTCTCTCTCAGAATACTCTCTGGTGTCATAAATCTTGCTATGCAGCCTTTACAAGTAAAAAAACACATAGAAAGACTTGAGAATAGAAGGAAACTTTCAAGCCCACAACAACGTGAACCGAGGACGTCAACCACAAAGCTGAGAAGCGCTACGACGCCAGTCTACTGGAAGGCCTGCATCTTCTGCCAAGATGCCTCTGTCAGGGGAACACGATGTTCAGTTACCACATTTGAGATGAGTGATAAAATTCTGGACTTGTCAAAATAGAACCAAGAATAGCATGTACGATTGGCAGGAATCAGTGAGCTGATAGCAGCGGAAGTAAAGTACCATCCCAATTGTTACAAGCACTTTGACTATAATGCCTCATAAACAAAAGAGACTGCTGAAAAGACTGATCTGGCTATGGAGTGGCTGGCTGCCGAAATCAGAGAGTCTGCCAAGAAAGCACATGTACTTCAGCTCGATGAAGTTTGGAACCGCTACTTTGGGCTGGCACAGAAGACAGGCATTGAGATACCTGCATCATACATCAGGAGAAGGTCTACGTTCAAGGAAAAACTCCAAGTGGCTGTGGGAGATTCATTTGACTTCATCACTATACCTAAAACAGATGTATTGCTCGTCCGAAGGAAGTTCGAGAACATGCCCTTCTCTGACCTTACTGACCTTACGTCAGATGATCAGGAACCCTTGTCTAATCCCCAAGTATCAACCGCCTGATGAAGAGTTTCTTGAAATGGTTCATGTAGCATTGTCTGGTTGGGGGGTTTTCATACCTCCATGACATTTTTGGAGACGATAAGCAAGCATGTTCAGTCGTCCGGACTGGTGGAAGCATGAGTTGAAAGCAGCTTGCTTGGCCAGAAAAACTGCTGAAAAGGTCAAGGAAGGAAAGTCATACGACAAAGGAATCAGGGCCCACGAGATAACCTATCAGGCAATTTGGAAAATACTTCTGCCTCAGTTGTTGAGTTTCATGGAAGACAAGACCTCTGATATAAAGAAAGAGCTCCTTGAGAAAGTGCACGGATCCATCGAAGACACATTATCCACACTGTCTGCAAAAACGAGTTTCAGGAGTGAGGAAAGTTTCCTCACGACCAATATTAACCCAAGCTTCAGGCTTTGGTGGGAATATCTGCAAATGGTGCAAGTCCTGCTTCTCTTCACCCGTACTCAGAGGGATGAAATACGGGTCTTACATCTGCATGCTTTCCAGTGTATGCTGCCCTACTTCTATTGATGCAACCAAATCAACTATGTTCGCTGGGGATCCGTATACCAGTGAGATGCACCAGCTCCCAGAAGAGGGTCAGGTGACGTTCCAAGCAGGAGACTTGTTGTCAAGCGCTATGCACATCGCTTCAATCAAGTTGACCCAGACCAGAGCCAGGAATGGCTAAATGGTGTTGGCAAGAAAGCAGGGGACATCGTTGGGATCACAAAGACCTTGAAAGCTCTCTGCAGATGGGCCTTGTCATACAAACTCCGATCCCGTCTTGCCCTTGATACTAGACAAACCTTTGGTCTTGGGTCTGGGGATGACTGCATCCACAATGAAACTACCAAAGGCAGGAAGGAAATTGACTTGCAATATGAAAATGCTTTGCTTGCAGTCTTGGAGAGATTCAGTTTCTTCTCAAATGACTTGCCCCAAACGCTGCAGAACATTGCAAACAAAGACATTGCCTCTCAAGAAATTGAAGATAACTTGCTTTCAGCTGCAAAAAAGGGGACAAGACCAGCTAGACGAATTTGTGGAGGAGAGACTGCTGCCCAGTGAAAAGAGAAAAGTTGCTTTCATAGACTCTTTGCACAAGAACAAGTACTTGACCTTTGCCTCCTTGTTCGAGGCTCAACAGAAAGATGCAAAAACTGGAAAGACAGTGACAGTCAAGGCAGACAGAAACATACTACAGAGACATTGCTGCATATGAAGCTGAGAGAACAGTCATCCTGGACAGAATACTGACACATGTGCTGTTTGTGGTACTTCTAGCCCAGCAGAGGTAAATGGACAACTAAACACAGGTCAAAAACAATCCTTACTCAGGTCTTGATAGTTGATATTCCTTGTCCTGATATCTTGAAGCAGTGGACCTAGAGGGGAACCCAACTCTCGTCATTAATGGGCAAGCACGGGTTGCTGCAGTTGGAAAACCCAAAACAGCTGTCACATTTGGAGACTTTGCAGATGTTTTCGTTGAAGCTGTTCCTCAGAGTGGTGCTCAATTCCATCGCATTGATGTCACATTTGACAGAAGTTATAGGACTTCTATCAGGAGTGGGACCCGGAAACGGCGTGGGGAGGGCTCAGTTGCCATCAGCCTCAGAAGGCTATAACAGACGGGAAAGTGCCCCTTCCCACGAACTTCATGGCACACCAGGGTAACAAGGAAGACCTTGCTCGGTTCCTGTCACACCAGCTGATTATGCAAGCATTCCCCAACAAGGCCATCGCAGCAGCAGGAGGATGGAGCAACTCGGAGCGTGTAGAAGCTACTAACCCAATCTGGATGTGGAGGTCCTGGAAGGAAAGCATGAAGAAGAGACACTAGAGCAATTTGCACTGTACCAAGAGCATGGCCACCAGCATGGTTGTATCTGCCCGAGGTACTGACATTCTCGTCATGCTGATTGCGTACTTTCATTTTATGGCCTGTCAGAAGATCTGGATGAAACCAGGGACAGCAAAGCAGCAAAAGTTCATTTCAGCTCACACCATCGTGGAGCACCTGCAAATGGAGCCTGAAGTTCTAAGCCTGCTGCCTGGGTTCCATGCTCTAACAGGCAGTGACACAACATCTTACCTCGCTGGACACTAAAAAGAAAACATGCTGGAATGTTTTTAGAGATCACCATCATCTCTTGAGGGGCCTTGGTGAGAGTCCTGTTCTTACTGATCGGACCATTCAGGAGGTTGAGCAGTTCGTGTGCAGAGTCTATGGTGAAACCACTGCCACCACCATCAACAAAATGCGAGTGAGCATGTTTGTCAAAAGGGTGACAATAGAGAAGCTTCCACCGACAAGAGATGCACTTTTGTATCACATCAAACGCTGCCACTACCAAGCCTCTGTCTGGCGTCAGGCCCACTTGCAGCACCCTGTCTTGCCACCACCTGAAACAAAGGGCTGGAAAATGGAAGAGACTAATTTGACTCTCGAACTCATGTCACTGCCACCTGTCCCCAAAACCTGTAAGGAACTGATCACCTGCAGCTGCACCACTGGCTGCAGGACCACGCGATGCAGTGCAAACCCAATCCTTGTACTGCATCGTGCAAGAAGTGCAGGAAATCCCATGACACCTGCTTGAACATCTGATTTTGTCATCCTGGTACCACGGTATCCAAGCACTGTAATTGATACTGTTCTTGCAAGACATTGCGTCAGTCCACGTTGTTTGTTGCATTGCAAAATGATTTTTTTTTTTTTGGGGGGGGGGGGGGGGGGGGGGGGGGGGGGGTGGAAGGAGAGTGTTCCAAGTAATGATTCTTGGATAGCATCAAGGCATGATAGCAGTGTCACTGCTACCTGAAAAACAATACTGAGACAGCAATCAGTATATGTGTATGTGTTCGCCACTGAACAGTATAATCAATTTCATAATTGTCCCATCACTTTATTTTTTTTACCAGCAAAAGCAGAAATGAGAAATAAACAAATCATTTCACCAAATAAAACATTATAGTCATTAAATTTTGAATGTGTGAAAATATTTTGGGTACAAAAATCGTGTATGTCGCAATTGCCTGTGTGTAGCGGCCATGTTGGATGTGTAGCGGCCATGTTGAATTTTAACTTTTTGTGACAAAATGACAAGTGTTACAGTTGGGCAAGCCTATTTATGGATTCAGCAGTCCCAAATTATGTAGAATGAACACATTCAGCACTTTTCTAAAAACAAAATTGCTCAGGCAAGCCTTATTTATGGATTCAGCAGCCCCAAATTATGTAGAATGAACACATTCAGCACTTTTCTAAAAAAAAAAAATTGCTTATAGCACTTTATCCAAATGACTTTTGACAAAATTTGACCAGTCTATTGTGCATTTGTTGATAAAAAATAATAATAATTTGAAACAATGGTAAGGATTTTGTTTTTTTCGCGCAATACTAATGCACATTTTACCAATGAGAATTACATGATTTATCACATCAATTCTCCGTTGGTTTATATAGAACATCAATTCTAGTTAACGCCCTTTCCAATCCTGCTAGGTCTGAAAGTTTCAATATGTTTCCAAAATCCATACACTGATGAGCATTGCTGAAAGAAATTTTCAACAAAATATACTTCGTTTATACAATAATCACATTTGTTTGTATCCGTACTTTAATCTTTTGCAAAATGATATCGGTTGGATATACATTATGAATAATTTTCTATTGCAACTCGCATAGACGAATTTCTTAGTTGTTTTTCTCGATATATCCCACACAGTTTTCGTAAAGAAAAATATAAATTTCCTTCGCCAGAAATCGCACGCATGTGGCTCTGACATCAAGTTTTCATGTTTGATGCTAAGAACTCTTATTTCTTTGAGTTTTGAATGAAAAATGCTTGCCTCACAGCAAACGACAGTTGTTTCTTCCCCAGGCAGTGAAC
The DNA here is from genome assembly GCA_016801955.1 of Conus betulinus. Classification (NCBI taxonomy): domain Eukaryota; kingdom Metazoa; phylum Mollusca; class Gastropoda; order Neogastropoda; family Conidae; genus Conus; species Conus betulinus. The sequence goes on from JADBJO010006824.1 coordinate 97,689, forward strand.
AACTTTGGGTCAGTTCATCCATGAATTAGGGATCGCGTTGTAGAGGGCATTATATTCTAGGGTTGTGCTCGCTTTAGATTAATCCAGAATACATGCAGTTTCATCAACATTTAGCAGTAGATGCTCATTTCTGTGACTTGTGTCTCTCATATATTCAACACCATTTTCAACCCATTTCTGGAAACACAACACCTTTTCTTTGTATTTTATAAGACTGTTGTGAAATAACATTTGGCTTTGAAGACTGATGCGATTTGTTTCCTCTATTTGTGTCATATGTTTTTTATTTATTTAGGTAAGTTGTCATCATGATTCTTTCCAAAAAATATTTTGAAGATCAGACCATTGCATTTGCTTTGCTGTTCAGTTTACTGTGAAGATTTTATTACAGTTTTTAAGTCGACTGAAATTACAAGTTTGTATCAAACTCCAATTTTCATTTGGTGATTTAGATAATTTACCAGCCCATTGTAAGGAAAACATTTTTGGTATTCTTTTATACTGACTATGTTTAGTCCACCATTACTGTAAATACATTCCATTATTTTTCTTTTTACTTTTTCAAAGGCTCTTCGATTACTGTATTCACTTTGCCATAAGACTTTGTATAACAATGTATTTAACTTGTCCAACACCACTTCTGGTATGCCTGTAGACTGCATAATAAATACTACCTGAGAAAGTATGAATATTTTCATGACCACTGTTTTACGTGGATGCTTAGGTATCCCATGCTTTATTTTCTTATTAATATTTGTATTTTTTTTAATTCTATTGTATCAGTTTTCTTCAACAGGCCTAGCCATTTTGTCTGTTTGGAAATATATATACATACCCAGAATTTTATTTTATCGACTATTGAGAATGGAAGATTTTGTTCATCAAACTGCTTACCTGATTTCAATTCTTTCGTCTTTTCTAAGTTCAATTTCAGTCCAGAAATCATTTCAAACTAATCAAACGAATTAAGACTATTACAAGAAATGTTCATGTCATGTCTGCTCTTGAGAAACAATGTTGTGTCATCTGCATCTTGTTTCATTTTCTGATACACATTTCTTTGTCTGTCAGTAGATCATTTTTATTCCTTCTGTAGAACTGTTTTTTACCTTGATGGCCAATATTTTCACACAAGAATGAATGCAAGGGGAGAAAAAGGACATCCTTGTCTCATCCCACGGTTCAGAAAGCCATCCGCCATGATTTATGTAACTTTGAGACTTACAGGTCAGAACAGATACCCCATTTTTGAAAGTTGGGTCCAAACTCAAATATTTCAAATGCATGCAAAATATAGTCTTTGGAAATCGAATCAAACGCCTTAGAATAGTCTGAGGCCAGCTGCTTTACCAGTTTCATTCAGATAGTTTACGACATGATCAGTGGATCTTGTAACTGTTGCAAGATTTCTCCCCTTGATGTATCCTACTTGATCTTCGTTACAAGAGTGTTTATGACTTCACCTAATTTATCTGTCAGTACTTTAACTAGAATTTTTTCATCTGTTTTTGTTAACGTTATAGGTCTCCAGTACTTAATTTTTCTCTTTCTAGGTCTTTGCCTTTGTGAAGTAAAGTAGTGATGCCTTGTCTCTGCGTGAATGATAACTCTCCTTTTCTATAAGATTTTATGAAGGAATTAGTAACGAGCGGACCTAATTTTCTCCAGAAGAATTTCAAAAATTCTGTCGTCAAACCATTGCTTCCTGGAGCTGAACCATTTTTTTTTTCAGAGCGTTTGATCTTTCTTGCAAAGTTATCATGCCTTCACACAAAGCAGCTACACTTTCTTTCAATCGAGGCAGATTTACATTGCAAATAGTCATCGGTGTCTTGATTCACATTAAAAAAAAACTATTCAGATTATATATTGATTTGTAAAAAGAAACCTGTTTCCCGTAAGATTTCCTTTTGTTCAGTAATAACTTCACCTGACTCCATTTTCAGTCTATTAATATTCGTTTTTTGTTCCTTGCCTTTTCAAGGCTTAGAAAAGTATTTTGTTTTTGTTTTTCACCTTCTTCAGTCCATTTGATCCTTTATCTTACTTGTGCTCCTCTAGCTCCTTGATCTTACTTGTGCTTCTCTACCATTATTTATATCTGTGAGTTCTAATTTGTGCTTTACTCGTAAGTAGTCTGTCTGAAGATTTTTTTTTTTAAGGATTTTTGTGCTAACATTTGTTCTAGTTCTTGAAGGTTGAGTTGTAGCTTCAGTGATTTGTTCCTGTTCTTACAAGCCAATTTTTTCAAATTCAGTAAAGAATTTTTTTAAAAAGTTTCTAATATCAACTTTGCATAACTCCCATCTTTTCAGTTCATTTATTTCTTCATTCACATGCTCTGGTAGAAAGGCGTTTAACATTGCATTCATATCGTTAATGAGCAAGTCATTTGTAATATAACTCTTGTTAAATTTCCAGTGGCCCGGGTCTCTTATAAAGGTTTCGTCGTTAATTTCTAATACCACTGCTTTGTGATCAGTGTGTGGGCTGACTACATGCTCGCAGGAAACACATAAGGGCAGTAAGTTTTGACTTACAAAGCAGTAATCTAAACGACGTGCAATGAACGAATTATGTGTATTCCACGTAAAGTATGCCTCTAACGGGTGGTAAAAAATCTCCAGCATCGGTGAGACGTAAGTTCGTTACTGTCTGTATTAAGATCTCGACTTCACACGTATTATGAGCACGGCCTGAAATAATATCCAACTTGTTATTTAGGACACATTGAAATCTCAAAGGATAACAAGATCACTGTCTACAAAATCAGACAAAAGTTCAGTCATTTTTTTGAAATGATAGTTTATCTCTTGATTAATTTGGGGCATAAACGTTTGCTACTATAAAGTTTTGTTTTTCATTAGATACAGCCAATATTCTTTCTCGTGACATGACTAACTTAACCTCACACAGTGAGCTTGCCTCTACTTCTGTTTTATCTTCATTGTAAAATATCATACCTCCCCATTCTTTTTTTTCCCATAATTCAATTTCAGTTGTAGTCACATGGCACTTTTGTAAACTAACATCATATTGTTTTCTTTTGCGAAGTCTAAAGAGTGAATTCCTTTTAAGTTTGGTTTTTTCAATACTCTTGCATTTAGCGAAACAATGCGAATTTTGTCCATAAAAATGTGCTAGCACAGAAACATGCTTATTACATATGAGCACAAAATGCAAACATATAATATGAATTCACAATACATTCTCATGATCCATTGATCAAAAAGCCAGGTCGTTACCCAAAGATATCCAAATGAAACAGCCCACCTACTGCCTTTGACAGGCAGGCACAGAGTCTGTGGCATGGTCGTCCTTTGTAATTACAGGACTGACTGACTTCCCTTCTGGGGTGTTTTCTCTGTCCTGTCTCTTGGGCTGTGACGCTGTCTCGATCGGTCGCGCTTTGGAGTGTCCGATCTGGTACGAGGTGGCCTCTCCAAGGAACAAAACATCGTTGCTTGACAGGTAGACGTGCGACTGTTTTCAGCCTCACGCCCGACTGACTTGTCCCGGTTGGTCAATCCAAGACAGTCGAGTCGGTGTCAGGACGACAGTTCTCTTACTTCCCTGTGTTGTATTCGATCCGCAGAAGAAGCCGTCAAAACTGCTGACTTCAACAAGCTTTCTCCCTGTGTCGGTGCATTTGTTTTGAGCTGCGAGCCCAAAAACACGGGTGGGAGTGTGGGGAATAGATCTTCCGCGGAAATAAAAGTTACAAGAAGGACCAAATCCAGCTGTTCAGCTGTATGTGGTTTGTGCAAGGTCGTCCTAACACAATGATGGCACCTCAGCAAATCGAAAACAGCGTCACGCCAATACCACAAGTTTTGCACCTGGCTTTCGCTCGAGATCCTTACATCTTGCTTTCTGCTAATTGATTTATTCCCTCTGTTGGTGTGGTATGTAAATGTCACATGCATCTCCCGTATCTGTGTCATTTTGATCACTAGGGTACTTCTGCGATGAAATCGTGATTCAGGTCTCGGTGACTTGTTCTTTTCTTTTCCTTTTCCTTTCTCTTCTCTCGCTTCCCCCATCTTACTATTAACCATCATCCACCCTCTTCTGCCATCTTCTTTCTCTTCCTCCCATTCTTCCCTTTCTACGGTGTGTGTGTGTGTGTGTGTGTGTGTGTGTGTGTGTGTGTAGTCAAGTCAGGACCTTTACATCGTTCTTTAATTTTGCTCTCAAAATAAAGGGGAAACGACACTAAATGCGACATTTGGAAGAAAAAATCCATGTGAGTACATGGAAAAAGATTGAAGGCTTCCATTTCCATTGTAATTCCATAAATTTCAAATGCATACAGAACAAACAGCACAACACACACACACACGCACGCACGCACGCACGCACGCACGCACGCACGCACGCACACACACACACACACACACACACAGAGTAAACAAAACGAAGTCCTACTTATCAGGCTAATAAGATAAGCACACTGGTCAGGCCAGGATATCACAGGTCAGGACAAAAGTTTTTACCCGCTTATAGGCAAAACCACTTGCCCTGCAAATGGCGATAATTTAAAGTTCTATGAAGTACTAAATGACGAAAAAAAAAATCAGAACAAGCAATCTATCATTGCCTGCATGTCAGCAAGTAACTCAAAGTAGACAACCTGTGGGCTCCATTCTGATTGGCCCGTGACTACCCACACATGAAATCAATTCGCAGGATATACATAATGATGTACATGTCATATATAGCAATATAAAATCGTACTTTCATTAAGCGAAATCTTCAGTTGTCGCAACGATTATCAGATCAAATTAAGGCTGAACTTTCATCTTCACACAGCAGATGTTCAAACATAGTGATCTTGCCTGGCGGGCTGTTTATAAAAGTCAACACTTGCCGGACACCAGACATCGCCTGACCCAGGCAGTCGAGCAGCTGTTACTGTCCTATGTCAAACACAATCAGTGCTCCAAATGTAATCAATCGTATACTACATGTACAGACTTCAACATAAGTTAAGGACCACACCACAGAATGCCTTAGATGCTTTCAAAATCAAATATCAAATAAAGGTTAGTAATCGCGCTTCATGGTGAGCCCCAAAGACGGCCTCATCAGGGTGTGGCGGCGCCCACAGGAGCAGCTGCAAGATGATGCTATCCAGGAGGCGGCTCTCTCCTCCCCTTCCCATCCCCTCTCTATCTGGCTAACCGTAGGATCAGTCATACCCGTCGACAGAGAGAGAGAGAGAGAGAGGGGGGGGGGGGGGGGGGCTGAAAGTTGGGGGTGGAGGCTATCGGGAGGGGAGAAGAGCCAGGGAGAGTCTGTGGACGTATAGCGTTGTGGAGAAGAGAGACAAAAGAAGAGGGAGAGGGGAGGACGTGGCATGGTCAAAGAAACGAAGCTAATGTAACGTTTGGAAATCCCGCCATGCCTGAAATCACTCTCCGGCGAATGAGCAGTACTTTTCTTTTGTGTGTAAGTGATCTCTACAGCTGATACGCTTCTCCATTCTGTGAGCTTTTGTGCTGACGTAGCTACAACCAGTAAGAGTACCTCTGCTTTTAGTAGTGCGAGTCGGACGATCAGTTATGTTTTCCAGCCTACTCATCCATTCCATTGTGTCCAAGACACAGTCAAGTTTATATTAAAGTCAGGTGCGCTGTGTGTGTGTGTGTGTGTGTGTGTGTGTGTGTGTGTGTAGGTGGATAGGTGTGTGTGCATGTATGTATGGGGGGGGGGGGGGGGGGGGGGGGGATTTTTGTCCGCTATGTTCTCTTAGGACTGCTCTACAACGAACAAAAAAAAAGTCTTCGATCTGATCTTCGGCTTGGGTTTCCTTTAGTCGTGTTTTTTTTTTTTTTAAACAAATTTTTAAAAGGTTATTGATTTCGATGTATCAGCAGCTTCTTTTCTTCGTCGTCAAAGCCTTTTGAATTCGCCAGTTAACAAGGATAGAAACTTGTCAATGCTGTAGAGGGGAAAAAAACGCTACCGTAAAATGTGTATATTACGGAGTGCATTGATTGAACGGGAAGAGTCCTCGGGGGGTACGCAGTTTGTTTCATGTTGGTGTGGGGGGTTGTCAAGTTTTCAAGAGAAATGTCAAGAGTCGGTATTAGGGGTGATCAGTTTGTCACTGTTATCTCTAGTTTCTTGAAGGAGAAGTGAAGTGGTCGGGTTGACGCATGTCGGCCGGATGGGCGCGTCCTGTGCTCTACGTGTGTGAGTGTGGGCGAACAGAAGGGGAGAGAGAAAGGATGTGAAAGCGAACGTGCGCGTTTGTATGTGTATGTACGTGAGTAATTCGTGTGTGTGTGTGTGTGTGTGTGTGTGTGTGTGTGTGTGTGTGTGTGTGTGTGTGTGTGTGTGTGTGTGTGTGTGTGTGTGTGTGTGTGTGTGTGTGTGTGTGTGTGTGTGTGTGAGAGAGGGAGAGGGAGAGAAACGGACAGACACACATACACAGACACGCGCATGTGTGCTGAAAGAGAGAGAGAGAGAGAGAGAGAGAGAGAGAGAGAGAGAGAATGTTTGTGTTGTGTGCGCGCGCTATAGTGTATGTGTATGTATGTTCGACAGTGGGCGCACGCTCATGTATGTGTGTGTGTGTGTGTGTGTGTGTGTGTGTGTGTGTGTGTGTGTGTGTGCGTGCGTGTGTGTTAGCGTGTGTGTGTGTGTTTGCGCGTGCGTTTGTTTGCGTGCGTGCGTGCGTGTGTGTGTGTGTGTGTGTGTGTGAGCGTTACAAAGAATGTGTGTGGGTCTGGTAGGGTCAGCTTTTGGTGTGTGCAGGCCAAATGTTTGGCAAGGAACCGAACAAACAGGTCGAGTTAGTGAATGAACTGCGGCGAGTGGAGCCACTTTTTGTGTTTATAGTAAGTCATTTGGGGGGGGGGGGGGGGGGGGGGGGGGGGGGGCACATACCGAAAGATGGGCGAGGTCAGAGGTGAGTTTCCGCTCAAAGGTGCAAAAGGCTTATGATGTGTTGGCGAGTCAAAGTGTACAAGTTGCAAGGAAAGCTACCCCTTTCCATGGCTGATGTGCCTTTGGCCACGAGCCCGTTTTAGCCTGGATGTGTTCCAATGGTTCGTTAGCGTCTCGTTTCAGCGATCCACGTAACGGTTGGTTTTTTTTTCATTTGTCAAATCCATGTCGGATTCTCCCACTTCCATAGTCGCTGTTGAATTGTGTTTGATGCGGGCCGTACAGACACATTGATGTATTGCTGTTATTAATGATAAAATGATAATAATAATGAGGACAGTTTTATAGCGCCCATCCTGACAACGTAGGCTACAGGGCGCTTTACAAATGTTAACAATTCAACATCTAAAAATATAAGCAGGACAGACACACACACACACACACACACACACACACAAAAGAGCGCGCGCGCGCAATCACGCACGCACGCACACAGTACACACGCGCGCCACACACACACACACACACACACACACACACACACACACACACACACACTGGAACATAATGTCGCTTACATAAACACACTATATAACACGGTGAACAGCTCATTTGTGCACGAGCAAAGTGTACGCAAGTGACATGTAGTAATTTTTCAGGTGGTATTCTGCAACTGGCGTTTGAACAGATACGTTTTAAGTGCAGACTTGAAAGCCGTGAAAGAGGTTATGCCTGTGGCTGTTCAACCTGTCCTTCATCCATTGTCATTCTCACGCTGGCTGTGATCTAGGGTTCATTGTTTTCCCCATCTTCGTTCATGTGTATTGTTTGATTCATCAGTAGAAGACATATTTGTCGAAGATCTTCTTGTCAGTTCCGCAGTGTTTGTTGACATGGAGCGCTACCTGCTCCGTGTGATTTTGTGTACCTATATATTGATGTATTTTAAGTCACGCTACATTCTGTGTCGGTCACTATGCCTGTGTTGCTTAGTCTGTGTTCGGAAGATTTCACACACACACACACACACACACACACACACACACACACACACACACACACACACACACACACACACACCTGACAGACTGAAACCATTTACTGTCAGATTAACATAGTGTTGTAATGACATACACACACACACACACACACACACACACACACACACACACACACACACACACACACACACACAAATCATTGAAACAGTTTTATCGAAAACTTGGTGGAAAGAAGACTCGTACCGCAAGAACGAATCTAGTCCATTTTGATGTGGATCTGGTTCAAAGGTCGGATGCAGGATGCGGTCAGCAAGATGAGGTAAAATGATAATGATAATAATGATAATAATACAACAATAATAATGATAGTAATAACAATGATAAATAACTGAAAATAGCAACAAAAATACTTAACCAATTTGCCGAAATTTGGCCCAGGGACGATCCCCATTGAAGTTTGCTGCCAATACACGGTGCGTCATCCGGTCCACGTCGGTGGAGGTCTGAGATCTCCAGAATGCCTTTCTGGTCGACAAAAGTTAGTGTGGAAACGAGGAAGAATGTTCGCTTTGTTGCTTGCCTGTGTCTCCTTTGGCTGGATTTCCAGCGAATGATGAACTCTTACTTTGCTACATTCGGCGAAAGGTTGTGTGGCCGATCTTTTTTTCACGTTTGGTTGGATTTTTGTGTATTTCTTCACCGTTGTTTGGTGGTAGTAATTACTTAAAATGAACACATCTTAAAAGTTATGATTTGTTGCAATATAGTCCCATATCAAAAGTTGATATTTGTCGCAGTGTTTGCATGAAACATTTTGTAACATCTTTTGACAGTGTATAAAACAATATTTGTTGTTGGCCCCATCCTTTCTGCCTTGTATTTTTCATCTGCCTTCTCCTTCCCTCGGCCCCTTTTACAGTCATTCAGTTGACCTCCAGTGCCTATTCTCTGAAGTCCAAAGTTAGAGCTCCTAGTCTGTTAACACAATACGGACAGTACCTGATTTATTGATGTACTGCTTACAGTGCCCACGCTTTCACGATGCTCATGTTATCGCTATGCTGGTGAGGCACCTCTTACAATGCCTGTCCAAATGTTGAAGCCCTGCTTTCAATACACACGCACTGCTTGCAATGCTGATTCTGTGGCAGCACGCACAGTTTGTATTCTGTTGAGGTGCTGAGTGCAAAACCAAGTGTTGAGGTTATACTTATATTACTTTTTTTCTGTCCCAACGTCTGCTCCACCACAGAAGCAATGCACCCACGCCGCTCATTTCGACACCCCGTCAACAGCCACAGCCCGGTCGGCCCCGCCGCAGCCCGGCGCGGCAATCCACAAGAAGCAGTCAATGTCAAGTCGTCAAGAGGCAACCGACCGGAGGAGACACTGCACTGCTGCCGAGTCACTTCGGTGGTGTTCAGTGGCGCCTGTTCTGATCTAACATACGCAGGACACCACCTACTAAGCCCCCTACTGACGACAATAATTGCTTAGTCGCGGAGCCGGCGTGAGTGAGCTCTCCCTCCGGAGGGCGCTACCACGTCCGTCCAACGACAGCCCCCCATGGACTCGCCGGTACCGGTGACCCCAACGGAACCAAACCAAGGCTACAGACGTGGAGAGGACATCGAAATTGGTCACCATTAGAGCAGGGCATGAAAGGCCACAGAATTTGAGACTTTTTTTTAATGCTGATCTATGAGAATGAGGATGATTAAGATGATGCTGCGGATTTCCATTTCGGTCTGAGACTACATGACAGGGCTGTACTCTACACGTCCTTTCATAATATATCCCGGCGTCAACCAGGCCCGAGAGATACAGGCACCTGCAGTGTTGGTCAGCAAATTTGAGCAACACTCTCAGAAACGCATCCATTAAGTGGATGAAACTCGACTGTGTGGTCCCAGTCTTCCCAACGGAGTCCGCAGCAAACTCAACTTTGGGTAGGAGCCGGTTGGGGCAGAAAAACCCACATGACTCTGATGGAATTCGAACCCACGACCTCCCAGCTGGGAGTCCGCGACGCTAACCACTTCGCCACGGGCGCTGGTTATACTTACATTACTTAGGTGCTTACAATGCCGATTGCATTCAGGCACTAGTTACACGGCCGATTCTGTTTGGATGTCAAGACACCGCTTGCAATTCCTTTTCACTGTTAAGGCATCTCTTACAGTGCCTAAATTGATTGAAACAATACTTGCAATGCATGTATAGCTAGAGCTCTCTCATAGTGCATATACTGGTAGAGGCACAGCATTCAACGCGCTATGCTGGTTGATAATACTACAGACAATTTTGTACTTGTTGACTCATTTACAACACATACATGCTGGTTTAGGCAGTACATCGATAATTGTGCTGATCAAGACACTGCTTTCAATTGTAATTCTGCTTAAGGCGCTTCTTATTAATACTTTGTTGATTAAGGTAATCCTTGCAAAGCGTGTGCAGAATGAGGTTCCAGTTAAGAGCCAGTGCTGATTTAGACATTCCTTACAAAGCCTATACTGTTAGACATTCCTTACAAAGCTATACTGATTGGTGCACTGCTTACAAAGCCTGTGCTGATTTAGACATTCCTTGTGTGTGCTAGTTGGGATATTTCTTACATAGCCTGCGCTGATTGAAGCGCTGCTTACATAGCCAATGCTGATTTAGACATTCCTGACAAAGTCTGTACTGACTGAGCCACTTCTTACAAAGCGTATGATGATTGAGGCACTGCTTACATAGCCAATGCTGATTTAGACATTCCTGACAAAGCCTGTACTGACTGAGCCACTTCTTACAAAGCGTATGATGATTGAGGCACTGCTTACAAAGCGTATGATGATTGAGGAACTACTTACAAAGCGTATGATGATTGGGGCACTGCTTACAAACCGTATGATGCTTGGGACACTGCTTACAAAGCGTATGATGATGGGGCACTGCTTACAAAGCGTATGATGATTGGGGCACTGCTTACAAAGCGTATGATGATTGGGGCACTGCTTACACAGTCTGTGCTGATTGAAGCACTGCTTACAAAGCCTGTGGTATTTGAAGCACTACTTACAAAGTCTGTGTGGTATTTGAAGCACTACTTACAAAGTCTATGCTGATTGAGGGGACTCCATACAAAGTCTGTGCTGATTGGGGCACTCCATACAAAGTCTATGCTGATTGAGGAACTCCATACAAAGTCTGTGCTGATTGAGGAACTCCATACAAAGTCTATGCTGATTGGGGCACTCCATACAAAGTCTGTGCTGATTGGGGCACTCCATACAAAGTCTATGCTTACTGGGGCCTTTCATACAAAGCCTGTGGTTATAGGGCACTCCATACAAAGCCTGTGCTTATAGGCACTCCATACAAAGCCTGTGCTTATTGAGGCACCCCATACAAAGCCTGTGCTTATAGGCACTGCATACAAAGCCTGTGCTTATAGGCACTCCATACAAAGCCTGTGCTTATAGGCACTCCATACAAAGCCTGTGCTTATTGAGGCACCCCATACAAAGCCTGTGCTTATTGAGGCACTCCTTACAAACCTGCTGTGATCAAGGCACGCCTGACAAATCCTACGTTTACTGAGGCACTCGTTACAATACCTGTTCTGCTTGATGCATTACTTACAACATATATGGTGATTGGGACCATACTTCCGATAGCTCTTCTGGTTGAGACACTGTCTTTATACTTGGAGGAACCTTCGAAGAACTTTCCATGTAAAACAAAACAAGCAAAGAAAAAAAAAAACTAACTTAACAGAACAGAACTAAAACAGACAGACAGAAACAAACAAAGAACAAACAAACAAACAAACAAAAATCCGAATTCTTGTGATGGCAATGAAGATAAACCCCGTTGAGCACGTTGCACGTTCTGTGGTGGCCATGGACACGATGCTGTCTGCTCAGGACTTGATGGGCTATGCTAACAAGGCTTAGTTGATATGCATTGGTTGAGAGATCCCCAGTCTTGCGCCTTGCTTGTCTGCAGGACAAAGGAGAGTTGTCTGTCTGTCTGTCTGTCTCTGTTTGCCTATCTGAGGATGACACTCTGTGAATCTCTGTGTGACTTTGTCGGCTTGTCTGTCTCTGTTTCTCTCTCTCACATTCTCTCTCTCTCTCTCTCTCTCTCTCTCTCTCTCTCTCTCTCTCTCTCTCTCTCTGTCGTCTGTGTCTGTCTGTCTCTCTATGTTTGTCTGTCTTCTAGGTCTGCCTGTCTTGATGTCTGTCTGTCTGTCTGTCTATCTGTCTCTCTCTCTCTCTCTCTCTCTCTCTCTCTCTCTCTCTCTCTCTCTCTCTCTCTCTCTCTGCTTGTCTTGTGTGTTTGTCTCTCTGTTTCTTTATGTCTCGCTCTCTGTCTGTCTGCCTTTTTCTGACCCTGTTTTTTTTTCTCTTTCTGTCTGTGTCTGTCT
>JADBJO010006824.1:122500-125193 GCA_016801955.1 Conus betulinus
CAAACAAAAATGGTGGGATGACTTGTCCACTATATCGATGGAGGGGGGAGAGGGACAGGGGGAGGGGGTAAGAGGTGGGAGAGGAGCGGTGAGCCAAAGGGGCGAACAACAATCAGCATACAAAAGGACTACACAGGGACCCGGGGGAAAATAATAGTTCATCGACAGTGTCAGCTGTATGGTCACACCTTCCTGTGCTTTTGTGTCGCAATGTTTAGTCACTCGGTGTGGGAAAAAAGGAGGAAGGGAGGACAGTGGGAGGAAGGGATGGGATGGGGAAGGACAGGGGAGGGGGAGAGAAGAAGGAGGGGTGGGGGATAGAGGACACGTTGCTGGTCGCCTCTTCAGCGAGAGAGAGAGAGACTGAGCGGGTCGGTGAGGCTCAAAGCAAACGGCATGGAGGAAAGGAGGCCCGTGGTAGATCGTAGAGTTCGATTTTCCAGAGGGCAATAGTCGTCAACAAGAGGAGGGCACCGCTGGCTGTGTCTCTCACCTTTCTTGGGAAGCTGTTGGTACCGTGTGAAGGTAGGCGTTGTTGCCGTCCAGCCGCGCAGCAGTAGCCTTCCAGTCTTGTTCTTGGTCTCCTATGCGTGTGTGCTTCCCCCCCCCCCCCCCCCCCCCCCCCCCCCATCCCCACCCCCCGCCCTACCCCCTCTCCTCCCCCGTCTGTATGATAACACAGAAACGGCTGGGCGAACCTTCGACCAACTGTGCAGGATTACTTTTAGGGCCATGAAGTGGAATAAGTTTGAAGTCTTTCGATGCAATACTAGAAAAATGCCGAAGAAAAAAAAAAAAAAACCTGGTCGCAAGCTGCAGCAAAACGGTGTCCGAGAAGGTACGTGATTTGCATTGACGCAGCAGATGGTATGACTAAATGCAGGGTTTGCGTCCCCATTTTAAGGGTCTATTCTCGTTGAGGATTGTCTTTGTGTAGGAGCGTTTTGTTGAGTCCAATGACGTGAAGTGTTGTGTTAGTCCAGTCGTAAGAACATGGTTACTAGTTCTTGCCTGTGCGTACAATTCTTGTCGCTTGAGTGCGGGGGTAGGTTTTGTTGGCGTTACTTGGATGTGTGGTTTGTTCGGTTACATATTTCGCCATATCAGTGTAGTAGTGTTCGTTGTCCAGTTATTATAGACATCAGGGTGAGAATTCCTGTTCGTACGTTCTTTTTTTGGAGTGTTTGTGACGTTTCCACACTGCTTTTACGATATGTGTTTCGATGTGTTGGATATGAAGCGGTTTAATGGTGACGCCCGCGCAGATCCTTCTGTTGTTGTTTCTGTAGGAGGAAGGACCGTGTTGTGTGGTGTCTTCATGAGTGTGTTTATAGTTTATTTCGGCATTTATTGGGGGTGTTTATTGCAATTATTGCGTGCGCGGAACAGGAGTTGACGTAGAGTTTGTTCCAGGTTGCTTCCGTGCAACTGCGTGGTGGTGATGTGTGTTAGGATTGCATTATCCCGTATGTACTGTGGCTTCGCGTAAGAATTGTGGTTTGGCATTTAGAGATTGGGCCACAGTCAGTGATGCCTCTTTGACATTTCTGAAACGGAAGCAGTTTTGTTGTATGCTTTTTTTTTTAAAATTTATTAATTTAAGCTATGTCGGGATACACCGTGACTTGCACTTCAATGAGATATAGTGTGCTGCGTCGTATTGTATTGTTACGCACGAGTTGTATTGTGTTGTATGGCGTTGTGTTGCGTTTAGTTGTGTTAGATGGTATTGTATTATAAGCATTGTACTGCTAAGTACTGTTGTTGTGAGCGTTGTATTGTCAGCGTTGTATTATATAGTTGTATTGTACTTATGGAATTGTAAGTATCCGTTTGTATTTGAAATATTAAATTATACAATAGAAATTGCACTGTTTTGTGAGAATTGGATTGTAACTATTGCCTTGTATTGTGAGAATTGCATTGTAAATGTTGTATTGTAGTGTAAGTGTTGATTTGCATTGTAGGTATTGTAGTCTGTTGTAAGTCTCAAATTGGTTTTGCATTGTAGTGTAGGTTCAACATCGTATTGCAGGTGCTGAATTATATTGTAGAATTTGTACTAGATGGTATTGTAAGCATTGTATTGTAAAGGCTGTTATTGTGTTGTAAGCGTTGTATGTATTGTATTGTAAGATGTTCTTTTGTATTGCGTTGTATAGCATTTGCAGACCTGCTTACCTTACGATTTGGCCGTAATTTTAACGAAAAAAAAAATCAAAATTACAAAAATTATGGCAACAACAATATATATATATATATATATATCACTGGAAAAAAAAGTCTGGAAAAGAACATTGTTAAATGCAAAGTTTCGTCTGCTGCCGTTTCGGTCACAAGTAGTAATAAGACATTTCCCGGCGTGTCTTGCGTCTTTCACTTTTTCAAAGATGACGACGAAGCGGTCTTACGCGCCAATGGCCGGCTCTTCCAAATCTTCAAAAAGTTGCGAAAGTATTGCGATTATGAAAACTGAAACTACATGTTTTTTGTCTGATATAGTACAGGTACACGAAATTTGGGGCAAACGGGTCTGCACCTGGGTAGATTGGTTAGGTTCTGTGTGACGGTGAAGAGGAAGAGGTGGAACAGAAGACGTTGTCGCGCAACACAGACCACATCCATAGCCCAGGAAACAGGGGCCCATTCCTGGCAATGGGGATTAGGGGACGGCATGATGGGGTTGGACCATG
>JADBJO010006825.1:0-10000 GCA_016801955.1 Conus betulinus
GTCGTATTCATTTATTGTCTGTTTTCATACATGCTAATCTTGTACGTTGTAGTACATTACATATGTTCCCCCAGCCCACCTCACTCTCTAGCCCCACTGTCTCCTTCCTCTTCATTATTGTTACTCTCATTTTTATTTCTATTTTGTTTGTTAATTATTATTCTTATTTTTTGTTTTATTTTCATTTATCTTCTATTTTCATTTGATGTTCTTTTATGATTACATGACTGTCTTGTCTTGCCTCTCTCTCTCTCTCTCTCTCTCTCTCTCCTCTCTCTCTCTCTCTAGCTCTCTCTTTTCTGTGCTAACTTTGATGCACAAGCACTGGACATCTTGAGATTCAATTCTGCAAGGTGGCCTTGGTCTTGTTTTTGTTTGTTTGTTTCTTTGTTTACTTTGAATGTGTGTATTTTTTTTCCCCGGTTTCTTGTAGCATATGATCAGCCTAGTTGTAATCCACTTGTTTTGGTGTCTTGCCACCCAACGAATTTGATCGCTCATTTGCTTGGACATTTGCAACAATGAATTTTCCAGTTTTTGTCTACGAAATGCACCAATTGAATCTGGACTTCCGGTTCTTCTGGCCGCTCTTGGAATGAAAGGGTTGATTGAGTCTGTATCATCGCTAGTTGATTTTCCGCCTTGTTCACGGTTGTAAACCAGCTTTTTTTTGTCACTGGGATGCTTTGGTCTCTTTTTGTTGGACTTGGAATTTTGAATTATATATCCCCCCCCCCCCCCCCCCGCCCCCCCCCCCCCCCCCCCCCCCCCCCCCCCCCTTCCTCCCCTCTCCCTTTACGTATGGGCATGAAGCAGACATATCAAACCACAGAATGACGTGACAGTAATTTGATGTTCAGGTCCAATGCATTTTTGAGGAAAAAGCAGTGATGTATAAAATGTATTGAGTATTGCAAATCATTGGCTTCTGATAACCCAATTTGTTGTAAACTTAGTCAGGCTGTTGTTAATATTCGCAATATATTGTTCATTTCTATATCTTGCATTCAATTGTCTCTGAAAGCTAAACAATTGTAGTAAAGAGTTCTTTTCTGATTTATATCTATATCTGCCCAGTTTGGCAAAGATTGTGATGAAATGAAAGTGTGTTAGTAATAGGATAGTCATCTACATGGAACAAGAACAAACTCACATTAAATCTTATCGTTATGTGCATTTCCACATTGTTCACTGAACACTTTTTCCGTGTAGCTCATCTTAACAACTGGCATGGTCACAATTCAAAAAAAGAATATTCAGTAGCATCTTTCTCATCACTACACAACAAGAGGTTTATTGTTGGACATATTTCCTGGGCATTTACAACAACATCTGTATCTAGAATTGTGTGGATATTTCTAATCTGAAGCCGTTGTCATCTGACATGGTTGAGTAACACTACTTTAGATTCAATTTGCTTCCAGTATTTTTCTACTGGTACCAATAACGTTCGGTTTCATTCCAGAATATTTGTTAATTTTGTTCATTACTTGGTGACATCAGGTCCATAATCCAACAAAACTTAGTCTGGCAGTCAGGTTCTGTTCTAAATTCATATTAGGCCAGAAAACGCCGTTTGTTTTTTTTTTTTCAAGGCAGTTTTATGACATACTTTCCCTGTTTTAATCAGATCAGAACATTTTAACTTACTATATTAGCCATCTTTATGCTTTCATTAAACACACACACACACACACACACACACACACACACACACACACACACGCGCGCGCGCGCGCGCGCGCACGCACACACGCACGCACGCACGCACGCACACACACCCGCCTCAGCAAGCAGTTCAAATGAAGGTTTAGACTTCAAACAAAGACTGAATGATTTTGTCTGCCTTTTGTAAATGCATCCAAACCGAGTTTAAGTGGGCATGAGAAATGATCCATAATATTCTAGTTTTTTCAGACAGTGGGGCATGTTTCGATTGCTAGTTACTTCCATTTTCCATGAGTGATTTTAAAGTTTTTTCAGCCAAGAAATTTACAAGTGTGTGCTTGTGCACGCCTGCGCGCATACACCCCCACATTCAAACACACAGACACACACACACACAACACACACACACATGCACGACGCGCACGCACGCACGCACGCATACACGCACGCACGCGCGCGCGCGCACGCACGCACACACACACACACACACACACACACACACACACACACACACACACACACCTAAACATAATTTATTCTCCAATGTCTGGTATATTCAAACTGTTTTTTTTTTTTTTTTTTTCAGTTTTAATGCAAGTCTTTCTCTCGATCTTATCCATTCCATGAAAAATGAAAAACCACTCTCTTAGTTTGTTGATAAAGAAGCTTGGTGGATCTGGATACGACAAGCGATTTGAAATCAAGAACTCTGGAGTAACGGTTCTTTGAGACTTGTTTCAAAATAACATTTAAACTGTCAAAACTTTTTTTTCCCCACTGTAATTAATTCTTTCATAACATTTCACATCTTGATGAAACCATATATCAAACATTTTGAATTCATGATTCCATACTGACAAATGAGGACAATAATGTGCTTGTTTGGTCTTCATTTTCTCCCAAACCACACGGCATTTGTTTGACTGCTGTTCACACACACAATCCCAGACCCTCTGATCCAGTACATGGTTTGAGGGCTTGGTACCGACCATACCTTCTGCTGAATGTCTTATTCCACACAAACCAGGACGACCCGTAAGGCCGCGAACATCTGACAACTACTATACCACCAGTGCGATCTCTGACTGTATTAGAAACAGCACAAGAACATTCCAAGTCAGCAGATGCCAGACGGAGCAGTTCAAACAGTCATTTTTCGTTAATGCAGTAAGAGACTGGAGCCACATTGAAGAAAATGATGTTAGGGCACCATCCATAGAAACTTTCAAAAAAAATGCATCACAACAGCAAACTAACTAGACTGCGCACACCCCCCAACCCGTCGCGATAATGCCCAAAGATGTGGCCACAGCGACGTACCCATCAGATTCAGATCAGATTCAGAGGTTTCATTAGCAGCAACAGCTGATCTCTTTCTCAAAAACCATACACTCACGTTTTAAACTTACATTTCCAAGTTAAAGAATTGAAGTTTTTTTTTTCCTTTCTTTCTTTCTTTCTTCTTTCTTTTTTTTTTTTCCCAGCTGGGCTCTTTCCATGGTCACCGAACTGTCAGCGCGTACCACGATATCTTTCGTTTTGCCGTTTTTTTTTTTGTTTTTTTTTGTTTTTTTTTCAACCTGGACCTGAATGTTTGCGTTTGCTTTAACCCCATGCCTTTCACGACAATGTCTTTCAAGCTTTGCTGCTCTGGCAGTTTGGAAGAGGTTGTGACGTGGTCAGGTTATTAATTACCTCTCTCTCTCTCTCTCTCTCTCTCTCTCTCTCTCTCTCTCTCTCTCTCTCTCTCTCTCTCTCTTCCCCGTCCCCAATTCCAGTAGTTTTTAATTCTGAAAATTGACCACCAACTTGGTCAGATTTTACCCCCACCCCCACCCCCAATTCCTTGATTTGAAACAACGAAAATTAACGAATGATTTGGTCAGGTTATTCTCGGCCACCACCACCCCCTCTCCCCCTCCCCCCACCACACCCACACACACACACACACACACACACACACACACACACCAGTCCTTGGTTTGAGTTCGGGAAATTAATAAAGAACTTGGTCATGTTATCCCCCCCCCCCCCCCCCCCCCCCCCTACCTCCCTTCCCTCCATTATTTAGTTTGAAATCTGAAAATTAACAGACTTCAGGTCAAGATTGCCTTCTTCTCGCTCCATCCATTATGTTCCACGTCATAGATGACTGCCTTTTGTTTCCTTGACTACCGTCTGCAGCGCCCACCACCACCACTACCCCCCACCCCCCCCCCACCCCCCCACCCCCCCCACCCCCTTTTTTTTTTTTTAATAGATTTATTTTCAGGTCCAATAGTCTGAAGTGTGCTTTCGTTTGCTCTGTGTAAGTTTAGCTCAAGCAGTGTGATTGAAAATCATCTACTGCAATGAACATCTACGCCAATGGGGAAATCATTAAACATGTCCTCTAGACCTTCCGTCATTCGAGTTTCCTTCCGTGTACAGTCGGAAGAGCCATACCTCGTTTAGAAATAAAAGAAGGAAAGAAGGACACGCGAAACACACACACACACACACACACACACACACACACACACACACACACAACACACACTAAAAAAGAGGAAATGTGGAAAGAAAGTTAGCGGGCGGAATAACGTAATTACAGGGTTAATGTTCTTTGAAGCCCTTGATTTTTGAGGAATCCCGTGTATGTCGATCGTTGTGTGTTGTGTGTGTGTGTGTGTGTGTGTGTGTGTGTGTGCGCGAGTGAGTGAGTGAGTGAGTGAGTGAGTGAGTGTGTGTGTGTGTGTGTGTGTGTGTGTGTGTGTGTGTGTGTGTGTCGCCCCACATGTACGCATGTGCGTGCGTGCGTGCGTGCGTGCGTGCGCGTGAGAAGATCAACGGGAATAAAGCTTTCCGTATGATTAAAGGTTGGCAGTGTCTTTGGGCCAGACAGCAACACTACAGGCCATAAAATGCATCGCTGATTCTTTTCATCATCTCCTTTCCTTCTCCACCCCTCCTCCTCCCCCCCCCCCCCCCCTTTCCCCGTTCCCTCCCCCTTCCTACTCTTGTCTTCCACAGTCTCCATTTTCTCCTTCCTTTTCTTCTTCTCTGTCTGTCTGTCTGTGTCTGTCTGTCTGTCTGTCTCTCTCTCTCTCTCTCCCTCTCTCTCTCTCTCCTCTCTCTCTCTCTCTCGTCTCTCTCTCTCCCCCCCCCCCCCCCCCCCTTCTTCTTCTTCTTCTTTTTTTTTTTCTTCTCTTCTTTCTTCTTCTTTTTTTTTCTTTTTCTTCTTCTTCTTCTTCTGTGTCAAGACCTTTTCTACGAACTGATCTTATTGCACACACACACACACACACACACACACACACACACCCACACACACACACACACACACATATGCAGACACGCACGCATGTACGCACGCACGCACGCACACACACACACACACACACACACACACACACACACGCGCGCGCGCGCGCACACACACACCACACACACACACAAGCACGCATGTACTCACGCACGCACGCATGCACATACACTGGAAAGGGTAAGAGAGGGAGAGGCCATTTGAAGAACGACGATGACCGTGTCGTTGTGGACGACATGTCCCAGTTACGATGGTGGATGTATCCTATGTTTTATCATATGTGGATGTATCCTATGTTTATCCTATGTGGATGTATCCTATGTACCATCAAAACGATCTCTCTTTTTTTCCCCCTGTCTATAAATACTCGATTCCTTAAAGCAAGGTCTTAGCAAAATGATGATTGGTGTGCAACCTCAATTTTCTCGTGGCACACGGTGACGGAAGTAGTTAGTGCCCTGCACGTGCGAACGGAACCTTCCCCCCTCCCCCCTCCCCCCTCCAGGCAATGTCACAGACAGACATTCTGACAGGTCCGGCATCCAGAGGAAGCTAATTAACAAGACCATGTCCAGGAGCTGATGTTGGTAGTGATCACGACCGTGTCCTGCTGAACTGGACAGTGCGTTGGAAGAACAGGACAATGCGAAACGGCCATCTGAAATTCAACGTTGACACACTGAAAGATCCTGTCTATGAAAATGAACAATGTCAAGCGTCCGTAAGAAGAAAATTCGCACAGCAGTGCTGCCGGAAGAAGACCTCGAAGCCTCCACAAACCATTTCAACTATGTGATGGTTGATACAGCAACGGGAGTCTTAGCTATAAACCTTGACAACGCATTTCAATCATGTGATGACTGGTAGGCCTACAGCATTGGAAGTCTTAGGTCTAAACCTTCACGAACCATTTCAACCAGGCAATGGTTGATACAGCAACGGAAGGCTTAGCTATAAACCTCACAAACGATTTCAACCACGTAATGGTTGATAGAGCAACGAAGGCTTAGCTATAAACCTCACAAACGATTTCAACCACGTAATGGTTGATACATACAACAACGGATGGCTTAGCTATAAACCTCACAAACGATTTCAACCAGGTAATGGTTGATACAGCAACGGAAGGCTTAGCTATAAACCTCACAAACGATTTCGACCACAATGGTTGATAGAGCAACAGAAGGCTCAGCCATCAACGGCCACAACCAACAAGTGATATTTAGGAGATGTGTGGCATTCCAAGGATCTTAAATCCTCTCCAGAAGATTGACGGGGAGAAAACCAGTGCTGTGATCAAGGATTGATGAATGCGGAGGAAAAAAAAAAAAGTGGATCGAACAGGAGTGTGAATACATCGAGAAAAACTAAACCACTATCATACAAAGAGAGCTTATAAGATTCTACAAGATTTAACCGAACGAAAGTACAGTAAAACCAGCGCTCTGCATTGCAAGATGGTTATTGCTTCACACAGGAAGAAGTTACAATAAAAAGATGGACTGAATATTGCTGTGAACCCTTCGACGAACAGAGAAGAGCGGATCCAGGTATGGTAAAAGTAGAGAGATGGATTCAACGACAACGACTTTCCACTACTTGGCGAAAATGTCACAGCTGCAATGAAAATCGTTGAAAGAGCAGATGATTGTCAAAGGATGGTTGGTTGCTACTCCCACCAATGGGCTGTTTAACCTTCTGCGCTGTTTGCGTTCCAACTCACCTGTCTTTGTGTTGGTGCATCAATAAGATTTTGACGTTGAGTCTCGCTGTCACAGTGTGGTGGGACAATGTTACAACCGGTGCTCCGGGAGTTTTAAGCTGTAGCCGATAGGGGAACAAAAGGAACGGTAACTCTGATCTGTTGAAGGACAGACGCCTTTATTGTCTGGCTGTCCAGGACTTCAAGGTAGGGGAAATGATGAAAATAAATGGTCAATGAGACGGGGAAACGACCGAAAACAGTAAAATGAATGAATAAGGCGAAAGTGGCGTTGCGCTTTTTGTTTAATATACAGTGGAAGTGAAGTCATGTTCTTTGGATTCAAACTGCGGAATTCCCAATGCATAGCGCTCTTGAACCATTTTCCCTATTGCTAACATTTTTGTTGTTGTTGGCATTTGCCATGCAGTGTTGCTGGTCTGTATTTTCATGTCGTAAATTTATGCCTTTATCAGTTCATTGGACACATACACGTCAGAACACTGCATACCTTTACCTTTTACATATAGTGATATATATATTAAAAAAAAAAAAACCGTTAAACCGAACAGCAAACTCGGGGACACTCCAGCACGCGTTTGGATGCGCACACACATACATGGATGCAGATACACGCACGCGTACACAACGCACACGCGCGCGTGCACCACAACACACACACACACACCACACTCTCTCTCTCTGTCTGTCTGTCTGTCTCTCTCTCTCTCTCCACCCTCTCTTGCTTTTTCCTTTCTCTCTCTCCTCCTTCGCTTTAAAGCGAAGGGGAGAGAGAGAAAGGAGAGATCGTTGTGCGTTTATCTGCATCCATGAGAGAGAGAGAGAGAGAGAGAGAGAGAGAGAGAGAGAGAGAGAGAGAGAGAGAGAGAGAGAGAGGAGAGAGAGAGAGAGAGATAGAGAGAGGAGACAGACAGACAGACAGACAGAAAGAGAGAGAAGAGAGAGAGAGAGAGAGAGAGAGGAGAGAGAGAGAGAGAGAGAGAGGGACAGGGAAGGAGGATGATGAAAAGGAAGTACAGAAGAAGGAATATGAAGATAATAAATAAAAGAAGAATGAAGAAAAGGAAGATGATCAGGGACATAAACGTTAAAGGCAGAGAGAAGAAAAAAAAAAAGCGAATTGTAAGAAACAGACGAGAGGGAGGGCAGGGGGGGGGGGGGGGAGAAGAAGGAGCAGAATCATTGGGACGGAGTATGAAGAAGAGGAAAAAGAGAAAAGAACAGAGAAGGGAAAAGGGGAAAGGAGAAGGGGAAGGGAGAGATTTCCATGCGATTTTATTCATGCTTATAGCCCAGCCGACTTCGAGGGGCACATAATTACAGGCTAAAGTTAAAAGGGAAGGAAGAAGAGAAGAAGAAACGATGACAGAAAGAACAACAAATGAAATAAACCATAACGACAGCTTCACTGCAAGAGCAGAAGAAAAACAAAGGGTATAACGACACACACACACACACACACACACACACACCACACACACACACACGCACGCACGCACGCACGCACGCACGCACGCACGCACGCACGCACGCACGCACACACACACACACACACGCACACAGAGTAGCAAAATTACCACCACCACCACCACCACCACCACCTAAAGAACATATCAATCTGAGTTCTGTCTGTACCGCTACGAACATGCGGAACATACAAGGGAGATTTTCAGGTCAACCGGGTACAGGACTGCGGATTTTCAGGTCAGCCGAGTACCCGCAGTGCGTGGCCTCAAAGGAAGCATCGATTGGTTTCTTCATCTCTGCAGCCAAGACCTGGCCGCTGTCTTAGTCCGAACCCTCCCCCTCTGCCAGTGCTGCAGGGGAGGAGAGAGGAGTTAAAGGTGGGGGAAGCGTCTACTTAATGTCGGTTTAATTTTCAGAACAAGAATTTAGTAGTCCTTTTTTATCTCTGCCCCCCCCCCCCCCCCCCCCCCGCTCCCCTCTCTTTCTCTTTCTCTTTCTCTTTCTCTCTGTCTCTTCTTTCTCACTCTTTCTTTCTCTGTCTTTCCCCTCAGCCCTCAGCCGTCTCTCTCTCCTTTTCTTTCTCTTGCTATGTAGATCCACACGTAAAAGTTCATCAAAATACCTCAAAATACCTTCTAAGTAAGGTGCTGTTATGAAGTAAGGTGTTGTTATGAAGGAATCTGTTTTCTGTTTTATCATGGTCTCAATTACGAGGTGATTGGGACTGTTCACTATTGGAGGTGCGGTGAATGTACATACCCTTTTTCCTTTTTTGTTTTTCTGTTGTAGTGTTGGTATATTTTTTGCTACCATCAAAGAGAAGTTAGATAGTAGCGTTGATTATGTATGACTAGTACATGTAATTAATGAAAAATGCAATATAGGTAGAGATAACGCCCCCCCCCCCCCCCCCCCCCCCTCCCCCCTTGCTCTTAACAGTCTGGACGGTTCTTCTGTTGTTGTGTACAGCGTACTGAAATGCGCATCGGCAGAAGATATTGATCCCCTCCCCTCCTCCCAATCCCCCTCTTTATTTTTTTTTTTTTATATTTCAGCTGTAATAAATTATTGTTGAACAATGATATTCACTGAAGCTGATGGAGGATGCCTGCAGACAAAAGTTAATGCGAGAGGTGGATTGGGGACATGGATAAGAGGCGATGATGACAGTATTGCTGGTTATCATTCTTCCCCGATATTCTTAATGATAATGTTGTGTTGTGGTCGCTGATGAATGATGTTGACAGATGAGTCTGATCGATGACTTGGTGGAGAAACTGATGGCGGATGTTAAATCAATGGAGTGGGTGAATGTTTCGATGGATGGTATGAATCAGATATATTGATATATGGTATTCATTGATGAAGTAGATTGATGTGATAACGTTGATCGAAAGCTGAGAGGTGAGGTGGATGAATTACATGGATTTCTTGAAGGATTGATGATGTTGATTTGTTGATATGTGATACAATTTGATCATAGTGATTGGTGACTTGGATAGGTAATCTGTAAAGCTGAGGTTGATCGGTGAAATTGATGGCAATACTGGTGGATGATGAAGGGCCATTTTTGTATGCAACAGTGAAGACTCCACGAAAGAAAACCATTTTGTTAGAAGATAATATAAACCCCCCCTCCCCTCTCTCTCTCTCTCTCTCTCTCTCTCTCTCTCTCTCTCTCTCTCTCTCTCTCTCTCTCTCGCTCGCCCTGTTCCGCTTCTTTCCTCTGCAAGGCAAACCCTGATAAAGATATTGCAAACAGAGTTTTGATTTTTGTTCTCTCTCTCTCTCTCTCTCTCTCTCTCTCTCTCTCTCTCTCTCTCTCTCTCTCCCTCTTA
>JADBJO010006825.1:12500-14915 GCA_016801955.1 Conus betulinus
GTGTGTGCTATTTTGTTCCCTTTGGACTGGGAATTGTTTTTTTCTTACCTCATGTAATCATCAGCTATCAATTGGTTGGACAAATGGTTCTTATTTTATTTAATGTATGTAAGAACATTTTCATGTTGGACCTAGCAGAACAATATATATTTTTTCCCCTTCTGTGTAAATAATGGATAGTAACATATCTATATTATCGGTTAACTGCCAAGGCCTGAATGGACCTCAGAAAAGACGAGATGTCTTTCATTATTTGAGAAACAAACACTGTTCTGTCTATTTCTTACAAGACACGCATTTTGAAAAAAAAATGGAGAACATGTTTTTAGCGGAGTGGGGTTATCAAGGATATTTTTCAAGTAATACATCAAATGCAAGAGGTGTTGCGATAATGTTTAATAATAATTTTGAGTTTAAAGTGAAAAG
The DNA here is from genome assembly GCA_016801955.1 of Conus betulinus. Taxonomy (NCBI): domain Eukaryota; kingdom Metazoa; phylum Mollusca; class Gastropoda; order Neogastropoda; family Conidae; genus Conus; species Conus betulinus. Next base: position 12,927 of record JADBJO010006825.1, read on the forward strand.
GGTTGTTAAAGATAATTTGGGGAATTATGTTATGGTTGTTATTCAAATACAAAACGTCACCTTCCTTTTTGTTAACATATACGGGCCAAATAAAGATGACCCTGAGTTTTATAACAATATTAAACTGAAGATAATGGAACTTAATGTACAAAATATTATAATGGGTGGAGATTTCAATTTAGTACTTGACCCGGTGAGGGATTACCATAATTATAAACACATAAATAATCCTAAATCAAAGGACACAGTTGAAAGCATGATGGAAGACCTCGATTTAAATGATATTTGGCGAGAATTAAACCAAGAATGTCTCCGTTTTACCTGGCGAAGAACCAGCCCTTTTCAGCAAGCAAGGTTAGACTTCTTTCTAATCTCGGATTCAGTGGTTTCGTTTGTAGATGATGCAGATATTGACTGTGGATATAGAACAGATCACTCCGCTATCCTACTAAAACTAAAATTTAAAGAAAATGTGAAACATAACACTTTTTGGAAGTTCAATACATCTCTTTTGAAGGATAAACTATATCTAGATGAAATAAATGCTGAAATAAAGAATGTTAAAGAAGAATACTCGATACACACAAATAATAATGAAATATCTGACGAAGAGATTCAATTTTCCATCTCTGATGACGTGTTCTTAGATTTCCTTCTGATGAAGATACGGTCAAAAACTATCTCATATGCTACGATGAAAAAAAAGAAAAAAAACAGAAGAAGAAAAAACGGTTGGAACAAGACATTCGTAGTATAGATAAAATTGAAAGTAAGAGTGAACAAGACGTTAGGGTTATAGAAGTCAAAAAAGAACAATTAAAAGAGATACGGGAAAAAAAAAATAATAGAAGGAGTACTATTGAGGTCGAGGGCCAGATGGATAGCTGACGGAGAGAAAGTAAGTAGCTATTTTTGTAATTTAGAAAAAACGTCATTATGTTAGTAAAAATATGCCAAGACTCATAGACCAGCAAGACAATATTTTAGTGAAACAGAAAGACATTATCCAAGAGGTACAGAGATTTTATAAGTCTTTATATGCTGAAAGTGGTGTACAAAATTGTGAAATTAAAGATTTAGTCAATAATGTTCCATGCTTGGATGATACAGAGGCAAGTGAATTGGAGGGGCGAAATTACACTAGAAGAAGCTACTTGTGCCCTGAATAATATGAAACATAATAAAAGTCCAGGCACAGATGGTTTTAGTGCAGAGTTCTTTAAAGTGTTTTGGAAAAAGATAGGGATATTTGTTGTTAGAGCCCTAAATGCAAGTTTCAGGAAGGGGGAACTATCTTGTGCACAGAGGGAAGGTATCATTACGTGCATTCCTAAAGGTGACAGGCCAAGACAATACATGAAGAATTGGAGACCTATATCTCACTTTTAAATGTCATTTATAAAAATCGGATCTTCTTGCATTGCTAATCGTTTGAAAAATGTACTACCACATGTTATTAATGAAGACCAAACAGGATTTGTTAGAAATAGATACATAGGTGATAATTTGAGATTAATCTATGACACAATAGCCTACTTAGATAAGCACAATTTACCAGGATTATTACTGAACATAGATTTTGAAAAAGCTTTTGACACAATTAATTGGGAATTTATGTTTAAGGTATTAAAAGCTTTTGGATTTCAAGAAGATATATGCAGATGGATAAATGTGTTTTATAGCAATATAAAATCTTGTGTTATTGTAAATGGTCAGGTATCAGATTGGTTGGAAGTTAAAAGAGGATGCAGACAAGGAGACCCGTATCCCCCTATTTGTTTGTACTTTGTGTCGAGGTGCTAGCTATAATGGTAAGAGAAAATCCAGATATTCACGGGATCAGAATGAATAACATTGAATACAAACTGTCTCAATATGCTGATGACACTGAATTCCTGCTTGCAGGGGATAGAAAATCTTTTGAAACATGTATCGACGTTCTTGCTCTCGGTTTGGGTGTGTGTCAGGCCTCCATATGAACAAAGGCAA
>JADBJO010006825.1:15422-25422 GCA_016801955.1 Conus betulinus
CCAGTTTTGCAAAATACAATCACTTTTGGAAGGATGTCTTCGAGGCAATGAATGTTTTCTATTATAAATGTACACCTAAGAATTTCCGCGGAACTTCTAGCCGAGCCGATTTTTTACAATAAACGAATTCAAGTAGGGAAGAAATTTATTGTTTCCAGAGAGCTTACCAACAAAGGTATCTACAATCTTGCGCAGTTTTTTGATGATAATGGGAAGATTTTGTCGCATATGCGGTTCAAAGAAAAATATAATGTAAACATTGACTTTGTTACTTTTGCCGGTTATACATCAGCAATAAACGATTGCGTGAAAAAGTATAATATTACGATCAAGGATAATAAACATCTAAACGAATCACTTTGTTTTAGGAACATATTTGCAATTAACAAAGGCTCAAAAACTGTACTATGATATAATGGTAGAAAATAATCTGAGACCCAATGCTGTTACAAATGGGACTTAAAGCTCTCAACAATCCATGACTGGAAATCGTGCTTCCACTATATACATGAAATAAATGACGTAAAGCTTAAATGGTTTCAGTTGAAGATTGTACATCGATGCCTAGGTACGAACATTATCCTAAAAGGAATTGGAATAGTTGATCACGATACTTGTAATTTCTGTGGAATGCACAAGGATAGTATTGATCACATGTTTTGGAAATGTGACATCGTACAGGTTTTTTGAACAATCTCATTGATTTAATGAAAGAAAGGTGTATAAATGCAAGAAATGTACGATTAACAGAATCATTTGTGTTGCTCGGTTATGACAGTAACATTTTTTACAGACAGCATCTTTCTCTTCTTAATATTGTTTGCAAAATACTATTTGTATACTTGTAAACTAATGAAACAAAATCCACAGATGTCTGTCTTCCTGAAAAAAATTAAAATTCAGATATAAAATCGAAGAATATAATGCCTGTTTACAATTAAACCAGAAAAAATTCTCTAACAAATGGATAACATACACACCATTATTATCTGACGACTAATCAATCAATAATATACTTTACAAAATACAGTTATACGTATAATAAACAATTATATCGGATTGTGTCAATTCATTTGATTCACCTAACAATCATTATCCTTTGCCCATCTGTTCTCTTATGATCAGCATACACTTAATTTCAGGTGATCATTTTTTTTTTTTTCTTCTGAAAAATGGCTACCTTTGTTCCCGCATGTAATCAAATATTTCATATTTGTATGTTACACTACATATGGTTGATATAGGTCTTGTTTGCCCATGTACTCTCCACTGTGTTTTACAGCTTGTTTGTCCAACATCCAAAACCTGATTTAAAACATGTTACTGAAAACATTTGAGGTCACGTACAAACCCAATCCAATCTATCTCTCTCTCTCTCTCCCCCTCCATCCCTCTCTCTCTCTCTCTCTCTCTCTCTCTCTCTCTCTCTCTCTACTACTATATTTTTTGCTAGCTTTATGTTTGATTCACTTATTATGATTATGATTTTCTTTATGTATTTGTTATTGTCATTTTGTTTAAAGCAATTCTCTCTCTCTCTCTCTCTCTCTCTCTCTCAATGTTTAATAAAAGGTACAACATTGTGAGTGGTTTGTTCACGTACATTTTTTTGGTCTTTGGTGTTTGCCTTTTCTGTCTTTACTACTATCTTCACTGACTTTTTCTTGACTTTTTTGTTTACATGTTTACATTTATGATTATATGTATAGAAGTATTTGCGTGAGTGTATATATATATATATATATATATATATATATATATATATAATGGGGGAAACAAGTGCAGGCTAACAATTAACAGATCTTCCGTCGTTACTTGAGTAACTTGGCAAAGATTAACAAAAAAAAAAAAAAAAGGCGGCGGGGGGGGGGGGGGGGGGGGGGGGGGGGGGCGTGGAAATAAAGAAACTGAGCATAGAAAAATCAGGGAAATATGTATTATACACTATATGAGCATTGAATAGTGCAACTTTGATAGTCTTCTGCCATTGCCTTTGCCATATATGTAACTAGAAATATTTGAACACACTTCCAGCTGCACTATGAGCGTTAAGCCTGTTACTATTCAAATTTTAACATTTACAGTAGTTGGAAATTGGAAATAGATTGATGTAAACCAAATAGACTGAACTGCAGATGACTCACTTCGTCCAAGATGTAAATCAGTCACTAATTTGCCCACTTGGGCTGCAGACGAAGTGGGTTGCAATAGTCTGGAAACATGCACTCTGGCTAGAACCGTCAGTTCTCTCACTGGAAGTGTTAGCTGGTTTGTTGAAGGCGTTTCTACGTTACTGTAAGAACCGGCTCTTACTCTCAGCTTCTGCTTTTTTTTTTTTTTTTTTTTTTTACTTCATGCTTCTTCGACTGAAAGTGTCAACTCCCAATAAAGCGAGATCGACAGCATCAGCAACGTAGACGTCATCCAAAAGATCCTCTGTGTGTGTGTGTGTGTGTGTGTGTGTGTGTTCGGGCGCGCGCGCGCGTTTGTGTGTGCGCGCATATGCGTTTTTGTGTGCGTGTGTGCACGTGCGCGTGCGTGTGTGTGTTGTGTGTGGTGTGTGTTAGTGTGTCAGTGTGTGTGTGTGTGTGTGTGCGCGCTCAAGCGCGTGCGTGTGTGTGTGCGTATGCGTGCGAGTGTGCGTGTGTGTGTGTGTGTGTGTGTGTGTGTGTGTGTGTGTGCGTGCGTGTTTGTGTGTGTGTGCATGTGCGTGTGTGCATGAACGAATGCGCAAGAACAAATAGGAATGCACGTGAACATCCTGTATCCCCTATCAGCATTCCTGATATTGCGGGTCATACAAACACAGAAGCACGCGGTGTGTTTCTGCAAGCGGATGTTATTTCCTTTCGTGCAGAGGAAGGAGAAGACAACTCCTCTGTCTGGTCACTGCCAGGACAGTGAATGAAGGTCGGGTTTGCTTAGGTGTGGTTCATATAAGGTTTTATGCTGCTAGGGTTGAGTCCCAGTGAGGATTAGGATCAGGCTTGGTTGGGTTGGGGCTAGGGTTAGGGTCACGGGTAGGTTTTAAACATATAATTATTACTATTACTACTATCATCATCATCATCATCATCATCGTCGTCGTCGTCGTCGTCGTAGTAGTTTTGGAATATCTATATAGCGCCTCTGCTGGTTTCAAAGACCAAACTCTAAGCGCTTTACAATCCACATGTCTGTTTACACAACGGGCTGCCTACCAGGGTAGAGCCGAATGAAGGACTGCCTGCGGGCGCTACGTCAAGTCGTTTCCTGTTTCATTCAGTCTAAAATCAGTCAGTCGTCATTCTTTCATTTTTCATCCATGGAGGATGCATGTTATGTATAACATGTCATCTGTACCAACGACCAAATGAGCCTTCTTTTCCGAAAGTTGGTAACAGGATTTTAAGTGTGTGCCGGATCTTATACGTGCATACATACATACAGAACCTCAGCTTATTGACTTATTCGAAGGACTTTTCGGGTTATGGAGTCAGACCATTCCGACCCCAAATACGCAAATACGCATTTTGGAAATCTCGGTACGCATTTCAGCATTTCGCCGGTACGCGATTTCGAAACACAAGCTATTTTGTGTGTTGCCGTCTTTTGACAAACTTGATGCGCCATACAAGCAGCCTGACATTCTGCTGCGTTCAGCAGGGCTGCCCGCCCGCCTCTGTTATTGACTTATTTCCCTTTACTGCCCGCTAAGGTTGCAGGTCAGAAGAGCTCGCTGAACGCGTTACGGTCGCGTTCCCGCGTTCCATTTCCATCAAAATGGCCGACAGTTCATCAAAGCGCCAAGTTGATTCTTCTGACTTTTCTCCCATCAAAAAGAAGAAAAAAGTTGCTGATCAAACCTTTCTTTCTTCTTACCATCAACGCTACCCGTGCCTTGTGTCATCCAGGAGAGGGGAGAATTACGCTCATTGCACGTTGTGCAAGAAGGATTTCTCCGTCAAACATGCCGGCATGTTTGACTGCAAACGGCATATCGAGAACCAGACGCACAAGGACTTTGAAAGTAAAGCAGCAAAGCAGATGTCTCTAGGTGGATTTTTTGCAAAGCCTTCAACTTCGAGCAGTGAAACTTCTCTCAATCAAGATGTTCTGAGAGGAGAAGCCATCGTGTGCCATCTCGTGGTGCAGAACAACTTGCCGCTGTCTGCTGCTGACAAGATAGTTCGGGCGGTGAAGGCCATTTGTCCGAACTCGCCGGTCGCCAAAAGTAGGTTTCAACTTTTCTTCTTTCATTACTATATTTTATGATCTAATATTTTTTTTAGAGGGTGTGTGTGTGTGTGGTGTGTGTGTGTGTGTGTGTGTGTGATGGTCAAAGTAACAAAATATTTTCAGATAGAACATTGAATAACAAAATATTGCCTTTTTCATCAAGCAATCTATAAAATAATAATTTAAAACTTTAAAGTAATAATGTGTGTGTGTGTGTGTGTGTGTGTGTGTGTGTGTGTGTGTGTGTGTGTTTGCTTGCATGGGTAGATGCCACTTTTTTTTAAAGTGCTGAATTTCTTGAACAAATCATTCATTTTTTGTTGAAAACTCTCTCTCTCAGTCACTCACTCTCTCTCTCCCGTTCCATCTCTCATATATTTAAATTTATATGTGTGTACACATTTTCAGAGCTCCAGTGTGGCCGGAACAAAGCTACTGCTATGATTCAGCACATGGCTCAACAAACAAAAGTGTCCCTGGCGTCCAGGATGAAGAACGGCCCATTCACCCTGTCCACTGATGGATCCAATGATGCCAATGCCAAGCAGTTTCCTCTGGTCATCCGCTCCATTGCTGAAGACACCGGCTTAGTGTCTTCTGAGCTGCTCTCCATCCCGACTTGTCAAGGATCAGCAACAGGTGTGTGTGTGTGTGTGTGTGTGTGTGTGTGTGTGTGTGAGAGAGAGAGAGAGAGAGAGAGAGAGAGTGAATGTGTATGTGAGAGAGAGAGAGAGAATGTGTGTTTCTCTTTCTCTCTCAAAAACTTATTGAAATAGTGTGTGTGTGTGAGAGAGAGAGAGAGTGTGTTTTCTCTCTGTGTGTGTGTGTGAGACCATGTGTGTGTGTGTGTGACAGTGTGTGTGTGTGTCTATGTGTGTGTGTGTGTGTGTGTGTGTGTGTGTGTGTGTGTGTGGTGTGTGTGTGTGAGATTCTTTCTCCTCAAAAACTTTTTAAATTCTGTGTGTGTGTGTGTGTGTGTGTGTGTGTGTGTGTGTGTGTTTCACTTCAGGAGAAAAACATCTTCAAGCTGATTGAAGGAGAACTGAGGGCGCCCGGCTTTCCGTTTACCAACTGCCTGAGTCTGGGGTGTGATAATGCCAACGTGATGACTGGCAAACATAAAGGAGTGTACGCCTATATGAAGGAGCACCAGCCCTCCCGTCTTCCTAGCAGGCTGTACTCTCATGTCGTCCACAACGCTGCAAAGAAGGCTGCCACTCACCTGCCAGCGATTGAAACTGCCTTGGTTGACATCTATCACTACTTTGACAAGAGTGTCGACAGGCAGTTTCGGTTCCAAGGAACGCAAGAGCTGTACGACACACAGCAGCGGAAGATGCTCAAGCATGTGCCCACTCGCTGGCTCAGCATTGGGAGGTGCCTGGACAGGCTTTTGGAGTCATGGGATGCCTTAAAGGTTTTCTTTCATGAGGAGCAGGAGGCCATGAAGAAGGGCAGCAAGACTACCAGCAGCTATGCAGCAGGGAAAGTGGAGGTGATATTCCAATTCATGAGGTCCCCCACCAACAAGCTCTATGTGCTGTTTCTGGCACACACCATCCAGACCTTCCAGCCCCTTCCTTCTTACCTTTCAGGCTGAAGAGCCTCTGGTCCACCAGCTGAAGAAAGGGATGGAAAAGCTGCTGAAATCCATTCTCAGCAAATTTGTGAAGCCTGCTGCCTTCCACGGCTCCACTTTAGTGTTAGCTGTGGACTACAAAAAACCCCAAAACATGAAGGACAACAGTGAACTGGTGATCGGTGAGGAGGCTCATCAGTTCCTGAAGAACAAGGCGGGACAACCACCTCAGAGATTCCAGAGTGGAGGGAGTTCTTCAAAGTTGCCAAGGCCTACTTTGTGGAGCTTGTCGACTATCTGAAGTCCAGGCTTCCTTTGGATGATCCAGTTCTGCAGCATGCTGAAGTAGTGGACGTCGAAAACCAGTGTTCTTCCTCTGTGGCAGACATCAGGTTTTTCCTGGAAAGGTTTCCCTGCTTGATCCCTCCCACCTGCACTTCAAACACTGTCACAGAACAGTTCTCCCTCTACCAAGCCACTGATGTCAGCAGCTGTCGCAAGGACAGAATTGATGAAACTTGGAAGGCCATTGGGGAGCTGGAAGATGGGGCAGTTCAAGGAGCTGTCTCTGGTGATGAGGGGCATTGTCACCATCCCTCACAGCAGTGCCCACTGTGAGCGCATCTTTCTCCTGTGTGAGGAAGAACCGCACAGACCAGAGAGCCAGCTTGCAGACAGGACAGCACCATGTAGAGCCTGCTGGTCCTCAAGTCTGTGCCCTATGAGCCTCAAGATGCTGTGAAGAACATGACTCCAGAGGATCTTGCTGCACTTAAGAGTGCTTACACCAAGAAACTCAGCCAGTAAATTTCAACTGTGAAATGTGTTAATAGTGTATATATAGTGTATATATTGTGGTTCTTGACAATTTATCCTAACTGGAATAAGTGAAAGAAGGTGGTGTAGAGAGGACATGAACTGGTAATGTTACATTAATCAGAAGATAGTCAAGGCTTGGGACAGCTAACAGCTAACAGGTGAACTTATATTTTATTTCTTTTGATCCAACCATGTCACACACACACACACACACACACACACACACACACACACACACACACACACACACACACACACACACATTAATTAGCAACTTTATTTAGATTAATGTGCATGTTAGTGTTTTTTAATATTATCTTGTGCGCAAAAGTAGACTACACATTTGACATGGCTGACTACACATTTTGGTCATCTGACTACACATTGGTTTCGAGTGGGGGTAAAACAGGTCTGCCTACTGAGCTATTGCCGTGTGTAGCGGGCACCCTGGTGTTAGGGTTATGACGTCAGTAAGTGGAGAGTCTTCCGGTTTTGTTATGAAGTGTTTATCTTTAATGAATATAATTACGCATCTGCTGTCCTGAGATGCTTGGAAAGGAGGGGGACACACACACACACACACACACACACACACACACACACACACACAATCACAATCACACACACATACACACTCGTGCGCGCGTGCACACACACACACACACACACACACACACACACACACACACACACACACACACACACACACACATCAAACTGTCCGCTGCACATGGGTCTCTCCGGTGACGCCGCCCCAGCCCCCCCCCCCCCTTCCCCCCCTCCCCCCTTTCCCCCCTCCCCCCCCCCCCCTTCCGACCTTTGTGTCGTCGGATGAATGACTATGATAAACACAAGACAACAACATCTTTACAATGCAATGCTCTCCACATGGGTAATCCACACACACACACACTCGTGCATCACCACCACACAACAAAGACTGGCTGTAGTTCACATCACCGGGCGGCGGGCACTTGTGATAAAGTGCGTGAAACATGAGTGACTGTAGCTGTCCCCAGGACGTGTCATGATGAGCAGCAATGTGTCAACATGATACGTATGATGGAAATAATGGTGGGGGGGGGCGACGAATAAGTGGGGGAAGGGTATTGGTGGTGGAGGGGGTGGGGGAGGGTATTGGATGAGGGGGAGGGGAAGGAGGGGGGAAGTGAAGGTTGTAGCGGAAGTGTGGGGTGGGGAGGAGGGAGGGAAGGGGAGGGGGGGGGGGGGGGGGGGGGGGAAGAGGGGGGAGGGGGCCTCTCCTGAGGTCAATGTTCTACAGGGTGTTGCTCCCTATTTCCCTTCTGTCTTGAATTGTGGGTTGTCTCAGTTCGTTTTTGTCTGATGTGTGCGCGCCTGCCAGTCTGCATCTCTTTCTCTGTGTGTCTCTCTGCCTCCTTGTCTGTCTGTCTGTCTGTGTCTCTCTTCTCTGATGTTTGTCTATCTGTCTCTCTTCTCTGATGTCTGTGTCTGTGTCTGTCTCTCTCTGTCTCTGTCTGTCTGTCTGTCTCTCTCTCTCTCTCTCCTCTTTGTCTTATATCTGTCTCTCTGTGTCTGTTCTTTCCCCCTCTCTCTCCCTTTCAAAATTAAAAAACAGTGACCTCATTTATCCTGTAAACTCATCAGTCATTTTTTTTTTCCTTTCGCGTGGATTCCCCCCTTCCCCATCCCACCCCACCCCACCCCACCCCACCCTTCCTCCCTCCTTCTTTTCAGATCGCTTGAGTGTCTGTCGGATAAATGGAGACAGAGGGAAGAAGGGAGAGGAAATGATGAGGAGGAAGATGGGTAGAAGGAGGAGGAGGGAGGAGGAGAGAGAGAGAGAGAGAGAGAGAGAGAGAGAGAGAGAGAGAGAGAGAGAGCATTAATTCTCATCTGTATTCCCTTTCCCCATTCTCGTCCAGCCCCTACCCACCACCCCCCACCCCCGCCCCACCCCCACCCCACCCCCAAACCCGATATATTTTACTGTATTTATAATCAGGTCATGAAGGCCAGGACTGACCACAAAGTAATGACGTCCATCATGTCACAGAACGAACACGGCGCACACAGCTGTGGACATTCTTCCCTGCCGGAGCCGCCGTCGGCCCAACTGCGACCAGCTGTCCCATGACAATGACGCTGATGAGAATCAGCCACAGACGAAAACAATAACCAGCAATGGCTGGAGAGGGGGGTCTGGTTCCATGGTGTTTGACAAGGGAATCAGAATCAGGTGGGGATATATATCTGCATATCGCTCAGCAGACAATGTGCAAGACTGAGCAGGTACCCCGCCGACTTCATCTTGGAGCATCATCTGGCTCGTGTCAACGTTGCCTCTCTCTGTCTCTCTCTGTCTGTCTCTGTCTGTCTGTCTCTGTCTCTCTCTCTCTCTCTCTCTCTCTCTCTGTATGGGTGTTTGTGTGAGTGAGTGTGTGTGTCTGTGTGTGTGTGTGTGTGTGTGTGTGTGTGTGTGTGCTCTCGCGCGTGTGTGCGCGTGCGTTGTGTGTGCTCTCTGCGTGTGTGTGTGTGTGTGTGTGTGCAGGCGCGCGTGCGTACATGTGCCACAATTAAACTATATACCTAAAGCTTTAGGTTGAAGTCTTATTTTTCTTATTATCATTTTCATCATTGTTGTTCTTGTTGTTATCGTCGCCGTTATTCCTACTTCGACTTAGATGCTCCGGCGTCTTGCGACGCATGAGGCAGTCAGTCGCTCCACTGTGCACGGTCCTCAGCCAGTCTGCTGGTGTCACTCCATCCTCTGTCAACCAGTCTGAGGTCTCTCTTCACTGTCCGTCGCTAGCTCATCCTGGGTCGTCCTCTTTTTCTCTGGCCTGCTGGGGTCCATTTCATGGCTGGGTTTGCAGGTCTTGAAGAAGGTAGTCTTAAGACATGACCCAGCCAGTGGAGGCGCCGTCTGCAGACGATGGTTGACATGGGGAGTTGTTTGGACCTCTCCCTGACCTCATCATTTGGTATAAAGTCTGACCATTTGATGCCCAAGATCTTACGTAGACACTTAATGTCAATAGCGTCAAGTTTCTTCTCTGGGTGGTCTTTAATTGCCAGGTTTCACAGCCATATAGCGCGTTGAAATCACACTAGAGTCATAAAACTTCTATTTGATTCCAAGGGAGAATTTCTTGCTGTTCCATATTTTGTTCAGCTGATTGAATGCTGATGTTGCCCTCCCAATACAACTCTTCAGTTCATGGTCGAGGTCATGGGCATTGTTGATAGAGCTGCCTGGGTTGTGAAGTTCTCTACTACTTCCACTTGTTTTTGGTCGATGAGAACGTCTGTTGGCCCCTGATGTTTACCGGTCAGCAGGGTTTTTTTTGTTGTTGTCTTTTTGGCGCTGATAATGAGGCCAATGTTGCCTGCAAACTTGCTGAT
>JADBJO010006825.1:42922-45422 GCA_016801955.1 Conus betulinus
TATAAAAAAAAGGGGGGGGGGGGGGGGGGGGGGGGGGGGCAAGAGCACGTATTACCACGGGGTTCAGGCAGACGACCCCCTTCTCGGTGACAATGAGCAAATAGTTGAGTGTGGTCACCATAACAAGCAGAAGAACCTCAAATTGGGGGAGAAAAAAATAAGGGGGGGGGGGGGGGGGGGGGGGGGGGGGGGGGGGGGGGGGGGGAGTTAGGAGTAGGAGGAGGGGGTGGAGGGGAGGAGGGGGAGAGCGGAGGCGGTCGGCACAACGTACGTATGAAGATGCTTTGTGTTGTATTATGTGTGGTCGTGTGGTATAGTTTTTATAATGTTGCATTGTATAGTTTTATTATGTTGCACTGTTTCGTATTTGCATTGCATTGGTTAATGTGTAACGTGGCATTGTGTCCTGTGGCGTGTCGTTGTTGTATTGTGTTGAATGGCGCGGTGTTGTGTTGTGTTGAATGGTGTGGCGTTGTATTGTGTTGAATGGCGTGGTTGTTGTGTTGAATGGCGTGGTGTTGTGTTGAATGGCGCGGTGTTGTATTGTGTTGCATGGTGTGGTGTTGTATTGTGTTGAATGGTGTGGTGTTGTATTGTGTTGAATGTGTGTGGTGTTGTGTTGAATGGTGTGGCGTTGTATTGTGTTGAATGGCGTGGTGTTGTATTGTGTTGAATGGCGCGGTGTTGTGTTGAATGGCGTGGCGTTGTATTGTGTTGAATGGCGTGGTGTTGTGTTGAATGGTGTGGTGTTGTATTGTGTTGAATGGTGTGGTGTTGTGTTGAATGGTGTGGCGTTGTATTGTGTTGAATGGCGCGGTGTTGTGTTGAATGGCGTGGCGTTGTATTGTGTTGAATGGTGTTGTATTGTGTTGAATGTATTGAATGGCGCGGTGTTGATTGTGTGTTGTGGTGTTGTGTTGAATGGCGTGGTGTTGTATTGTGTTGAATGGTGTGGTGTGTGGTGTTGTGTTGAATGTGGTGTGGTGTTGTATTGTGTTGAATGGTGTGGTGTTGTATTGTGTTGAATGGGGTGGTGTTGTGTTGTGTTGATGGTGTGTGTGTTGTGTGATTGTGTTGAATGGTGTGGTGTTGTGTTGTGTTGAATGGTGTGGTGTTGTGTTGTGTTGAATGGTGTGGTGTTGTATTGTGTTGAATGGTGTTGTATTGTGTTGAATGGTGCGGTGTTGTATTGTTGAATGGCGTGGTGTGGTGTTGTGTTGAATGGTGTGGTGTTGTGTTGTGTTGAATGGGTGGTGTGTGTGTTGTGTTGAATGTGTTGAATGGCGTGTGTGTTGTGTTTGCGTGGTGTTGTATTGGTTGAATGGTGTGGTGTTTGTGTTGAATGGTGTGGGTTGTTGTTGATTGGTGTGTTGAATTGGTTGTGGTGTGGTGTTGTGTTGTGTGTGTTGATGGTGTGGTGTGTTGTATTGTGTTGAATGGTGTGGTGTTGTGTTGTGTTGAATGGCGTGGTGTTGTATTGTGTTGAATGGGTGGTGTTTGTGTGTGTGTGTTGTGTGTTGAATGGGTGGTTGTGTATTGTGTTGAATGGTGTTGTGTTGTGGCGCGGTTGTGTATTGTGTTGTGGTGTGGTGTTGTGTTGAATGGTGTGGTGTTGTATTGTGTTGAATGGTGTGGTGTTGTTGTGTTGAATGGTGTGTGTGTGGTGTTATTGTGTTGAATGGTGTGGTGTTGTATTGTGTTGAATGGTGTGGTGTTGTGTTGTGTTGAATGGTGGTGGTGTTGTATTGTGTTGAATGGTGTGGTGTTGTGTTGTGTTGAATGGTGTGTGTTGAATGTTGTATTGTGTTGTGTGTGTGTTGTGTGTGAATGGTGTGGTGTGTGTGTGAATTGTGTGTTGAATGGTGTGGTGGTGTATTGTGTTGAATGGTGTGGTGTGTGTTGAATTGGTGTTGTATTGTTGAATGGTGTGGTGTTGTGTTGATTGTGTTGATTGGTTGAATGGCGTGTGTTGTATTGTGTTGATGGGTGGTGGTGTGGTGGAATGTGTGGTGTGTATTGTGTTGAATGGTGTGGTGTTTGTGTTGAATGGTGTGGTGTTGTATTGTGTTGAATGGTGTTGGTGTTGTGGTGGTGTTGTGTTGTGTTGAATGGTGTGTGTGTTGTGTTGAATGGTGTGGTGTTGTATTGTGTTTGAAATGGTGTGGTGTTGTGTTGAATGGTGTGGTGTTGTATTGTGTTGAATGGTGTGTTGTGTTGAAATGTGTGGTGTTGTGTTGAATGGTGTGGTGTGTATTGTGTGAATGTGGCGTTGTATTGTCGCGTGTTGTATTGTGTTGAATGGCGTGGCGTTGTGTTGTGTTGAATGGCGTGGCGTTGTGTTGTGTTGAATGGCGTGGCGTTGTATTGTGTTGAATGGCGCGGCGTTGTGTTGTGTTGAATGGCGCGGCGTTGTGTTGTGTTGAATGGCGTGGCGTTGTATTGTGTTGAATGGTGTGGCGTTGTATTGTGTTGAATGGCGCGGCGTTGTGTTGTGTGAATG
>JADBJO010006825.1:50422-62922 GCA_016801955.1 Conus betulinus
TTTCGTCCCACAGGCTTCTTCAGGATATATATATATATATATATATTATATATATATATATATATATTATATATATATATATATATATATATACAAAGAGAGAGAGAGAGAAAGAGAGAGAGAGAGAGAGACAAAGACAGAGACAGATGTTTTTTCTTTCTACCTACATGGCACATGCATGCGTACATGCGTGTGCTGTACACACACGCGCGTGCATGTGCGCATGCGTGTATTTGTGACTGGTTTGTGTCAGTGTGTGTGTGTGTGTGTGTGTGTGTGTGTGTGTGTGTGTGTGTGTGTGAGAGAGAGAGAGAGAGAGAGAGAGAGATTCGGGGGGAGAAAACAGAGAGAGAGAGAGAGAGTGTGTGTGCGTATGTGTGTGTGTGTGCGCGCGCGCGCGTGCGTGCGTGCGTGCGTGCGTGTATGCGCGCGCGCACGCACTGCAAATATGTGGTGTACGTACGTGCGTGTTAATGGATGTGAATGCCAGAAACTGTACCACACAGAACTGTGGAGTCGGTTGAGGAGAGTCAGGGGAGGAAAGGTAAAGTAGAGGGCGGTGGAGAAGGTGGAGGTGGGGGGGGGGGGGGGGGGGGCAGATTCCAGATGGCTGATTGTGCCAGCAGTTCTGTTGTTGCAGAATAACTGGAGAGTCCAACTCCGTGGAAATGCTGGCACCGCCACTGCTGGGCAAAGGTGCTGTGGTTTGGCTCTAGCGCCAAAGATCGTGTGAAGATGCTGGCACACACCGCTTGCAAGGGGATAAAAACAAGAACATTTTCTTTCCTTTTTTTTTGGTTTCACGTGTTTATTTGATTATTCATTCGCATACAGGTTGTGTGTGCATGCTCTCTCTCTCTCTCTCTCTCTCTCTCTCTCTCTCTCTCTCTCTCTCTCTCTCTCTCTCTCTCTCTCTCACACACCACACACACACACACACACACAACACACACACACACACACACACACACACACCCACACACACACACATCGATCGATCGTTTAGTGAGGTAGATACACATAGGACAGACAGACAGACAGACAGACACATACATACATACATACGTATATAGACTTTTTAGCTTAAGGAAGGATACCATTACCCCTCTCCCCACCCCTTCCGCCCCACCTTCCTACCCCAACCCCACCCATTCTGCAACCCCCAACCCCACCTCCCTCCCATCCCTCTCCGCCCGACCCATGTCGGTGTCACGTGGCAGCCGGCGTGTGTGTGTGTGTGAGAGAGAGAGAGAGAGAGAGAGAGAGAGAGAGAGAGAGGTTTACATTTGACCTCACATACCTGTTTTTCAGCTGACCTGAGGATCACCTTTCGGCCGCGGGGCCGCTGGACCGGTCAAGACTTTGCCATGGCGGCCTGTATAGTACAGCGGGCTGACCTTCAGCAGCCGCCTGACTTGCTGGACACAGCACGAGCCGTTCAGCCAGCTGTCCTTCTGCCTACGTTTCCCTACTTCTGACTTCTTTGTCCTCTGCCTACCTTTCTTTCAGTGTGTTTTTCTTGCTATGTCCTTCGTCTTCGTAACTGTGTTCACGCCCCCCTTCCTGTTCCAATCTTGTTCTAGCTCTTCCCAACTGTGGTCCACTGTCCCTTCCTTTTCCAACGCTGTTCTGTCTCTTTGTAACTGTGTGTCCTCTGTCCCTTCCTGTTCCAGTGTGTGTTCTGCCTCTTCCTAGCTGTGTCCACTGTTGCTTCCTTTTCCAATGTTGTTCTATCTCTTCCTAACTGCGTGTCCTCTGTCCCTTCCTTTTCCAATGTTGTTCTATCTCTTCCTAACTGTGTCCACTCCCCCTTCCTGTTCCAATGTTGTTCTGCCTCTGCCCTAGCTGTGTCTACTGTTCCTTCCTTTTCCAGTGTTGTTCTAACCTCTTTCTAAACTGTGTCCACATTTCGTTCCTTTTTCCAGTGTTTTCTACCTCTTCCTAGCTGTGCCTATCTTCCCATATCTTCTCCGTGTTGTCCTCCTACCTTACCGTAACTGTGTTTTATTTTCCCTTACGTTTTTCCAAATTGTTCCTTTTTTTTTTTTTTTTTCGAAATACGTCATATTTTCCCTACATGTACCCTACTTTGTTATGCCTTTTCATTATCGTGTCTAACTTTACCTATTTGTTCATACTTTAACTCACCTTATCGTAATATTGTGTCTCCCTTTCCCTATCGTACTGTAACCCACCTTATCGTAACATTGTGTCTCTCTCTTTCCCTATCGTACTTTAACCCTCCTTATCATACATTGTGTCTCTCTCTTTCCCTATCGTACTTTAACCCTCCTTATCATAACATTGTGTCTCTCTCTTTCCCTATCGTACTTTAACCCTCCTTATCATAACATTGTGTCTCTCTCTCTTTCCCTATCGTACTTTAAACCCTCCTTATCGTAACATTGTGTCTCTCTCTTTCCCTATCGTTTCCCCTCTTTGTCATACCTTTTCGCAAATGTATCTGCTTTTTTTTTTCCCCCTTCAACCTTTACCACTTTTCCCTACCTGTCCATGATCGTATCAACTTTTCTACCTTTACGTATATAATCCTACCTTATCACAGATGTGTCGGCCTTTCTTTATATTTTTTCTACTTTGTCCTTCCTTGTGGCAATCGTGGCTACTTTCCCCTGCGTTTCCACCTTCCATGATAGTCTCTCTATTTTCTCAGTCTTTCCCTGCTATGTCCTCTCTCTTTGTAAATGTGCTGTCTTTCTCCGCATCTTGCTGCCTTGTTCTTTTCTGTTCGTAAATGAGTCTACTTTCTCTGTTTTTTTTTTCCTTCTTTTTTTTTTTGGTTTTTGTTTTACATTTTAAGAATTGTGTCTTCTTCTGTTTCCCTACATTTCCCCACGTTTCCCTACCTTTTCGTAACTGTACCCATCTCCAACTTATATTACTTTTTTTTTTTTTTTTACTTGCATCTAATTCTCCCTAACCTTTCTCTACCTTGTCCTATCGCTTCGTAAATGTGTCTACGTTTCTCCTCAAACCTTTTTCTTATTTTGTCATAATTTTCGTCATTATGTCTATTTTCCCCTGCCTTTACTTGCTTTGTCTTACCTTTTCGTAACTGTATTTTCCATACCTTTTTTTTTTCTGATTTGTCCTACCTTTTCGAAATTATCCATTCTGTTCTACTTTTTTTGTAACCGTGTCTACTTTCCCCTACCCTTTCGTACTTTCCCCATGCTTTTTCTTGTTTATCTTTACTTTTATCTATCTTTATCTTTGTTGTTCCGCCTTTCCCTAAATATGTCTACTTTTCCCACGTATTTCTCTCTTTTCAAAATTGTGTGGAAATTTCTCTTCCCCCCCCCCCCCCCCCCCCCCCCCCCCCCCCCCCCCCCCCCGTCGTTTTACCATTTCGTACTTGTGTCTGCTTTCTTAAAGTACCTTTTTTTTCTACGTTATCTTACTGTTTCGTAATTGCCTATTTTTCCTTACGTGTCCCTACGTTGTTCCGACTTTCCGTTATTGTGCCTGTTTTACTCTACCTTTTCCTATTTTTTATCCAAACTCATTGTCATATCTGTTTTCCCTGCATTTTTCCTGCTTTGTCGTAACTTTTGATAATGCCACAACTCTTGGTCAACTTTTGATAATGTCGTAACTCTTGATCAACTTTTGATAATGTCGTAACTCTTGATCAACTTTTGATAAGGTCGTAACTCTAGATCAACTTTTGATAATGTCGTAACTCTTGACAAACTTTTGATAATGTCGTAGCTCTTGATAAACTTTTGATAATGTCGTAACTCTTGATCAACTTTTGATAAGGTCGTAACTCTGGATAAAACTTTTGATAATGTCGTAACTCTGGAAAAACTTTTGATAATGTCACAACTCTTGGTCACTTTTGATAATGTCATAACTCTTGATCAACTTCTGATAATGTCATAACTCTTGATCAACCTTTGATAATGTCATTACTCTTGACAAAGTTTTGATAATGTCGTAGCTCTTGATAAACTTTTGATAATTTCGCAACTCTTGAAAAACTTTTGATAATGTCATAACTCTTGATCAGTTTTTGATAATATCGCAGCTCTTGATAAACTTTTGATAATGTTGTAGCTCTTGATAAACTTTTGATAATGTCGTGACTCTTGATCAACTTTTGATAATGTCATTTCTCTTGATAAACTTTTGATAATGTCGTAGCTCTTGATAAACTTTTGATCGTGTTGTAACTCTCTTGATCAGCTTTTGATACATACATACATACATACATACATAATACATACATACATACATACATGCAGACAGACAGACAGACAGACAGACAGGCAGACGGACAGACAGCCATTCATACATACGTACATATATACATACATGCATAAGGAAAAAAATGGGAGGGGGGGGGGGGTGGGGAGGTGGCTCATGGATGTGCAGAAAAAGAGGAAAAGGTTTTAAAAAGCAGCCAAAGGCGATGAAAAGTAGGAAAGGTGGAAACACAACAAAACAAATAATTCATGCATGAAAAGGTAGAGGACATTAGAACAGGTGGAAAAGAAAGGGGAAACTAGGAAAAAAGTAGGACAAACAAAGGAAACATCGTGAATAACTGGGAAAGACTGAAAAAAAAGTATAGCACTACTACTAGTAGGGGAAGGGAAGGGGGGTGGGGGGGGGGGGGGAGAAGAGAAGTAGTAAAAAGAAGGAACATTCAGAAAAGGATAGAGGAGGGTTAATAAACTTTCTGTTTAACACCAGTATGCGTGGCTTTCTTTGCGTCGGTTAAGCACGCAGTGATACCCCTGTGATGAAACTGAAATTGAAACTTACAGTTCGCAGGAAGACCAGTTCAGCAATAGACCTATTCACAGAAAAAAAAAAACACAAAAAACACTGGGGATGTTAACGCCTGTCTTTTCATTGCATTTAGAGTTAACACCCCTAAGATTATGGATCAAGTAAATAGAGTTAGGCAGTCAAATATTTGATTTGAAGCCCAAACCAGGATAACGATCGGTTCGATAGTTGGATTACAGGCCTACGGTTTCATACCCATGTTTTGGCATTTTCTCTTTCTCTCTCTCTCTCTCTCTCTCTCTGATTGAACGGTTCAGCTGGCAGGTGGGGATAAAACTGCTTTGAGCACACCCACAAGCGCAGCATCTGTCCCACGAAAACGATGGGGGTCACTCTCGCTGAATGCGAGCTCTAACACAGATTACCTCCCTCGCTTGAAGATCTCCTTACATCGTCTATTGAAAGGTGCCATGGAAAGTACTGTTGTCATCCTTTACCAACGGGACCTTGTCGGACGTTGGCAGACAACCACACATGTAGTAAACAGCAATCAAACGCAGCACTGACTGAATGAACATAGGGCAATGTTTGTGGCACGGAGGTTGATTAGGCCGAGTGCCAGTAGAGAGGAAAGGACGGGGATGGGGGGATTAGGGAGGGAGGAAGGGAGGGTATGGGGAGGGAGGGAAAGAGGCCAAGACGGTTGTAATATATTTAGCATGACCTCACCACGAAGGTGAGCTTGGGGGTGCCAGGTTGGTTGGCTTCACGGTAGGGTACAGAATCATTAGACACAGTCAGACGTCGCGATTTGAAACGCTATTAGCGGGGACCCACCATTGAAAAAACTAGTGAGAAAAGCCGGACATGATTGAACTCATCCTAAACGTTGTTTGTCATTGGGTAATTACAGCACTGACGGATTAAGTGTTACTTAGGGGGGGGGCCAAACTGAGGTTGGGTGAAATAACTTAGCTGCAGATTTTTGTAAGAGCGGAAGGTCGTTAAGGGGTGGTGGTGGTGAGGGAAGATGGTGCATATTTTTGTAAAAGGTGGGGTGGGGAGGTGGGGGTGGATGGAATAACGCTCAGATTTTGTAACAGCGGGCTTGAGGGGGGGGGGGGGGGGGGGATGCAGATTTTTGTGAAAACAAAATTGATAAAGTAAAATGTAAATGAAAACAGGGAAGGGGGAGGCCGAGGGGTGGGGGGGTGGGAGTGGGAGGGCTTTCACTGTAGTCATTAAGATGCACCCGGAGGCCTCGCCGGCCAGTACCAAATGTCTACCCACTTTATCTTTGTAAATCCGGCTTTCTTTCTTTTTTCTCTTCTTCTTTTTTTTTCTTTTTTTTTTCTCTCATCCTTTTTTTTTTTCAGAGGGGAGGGTTCTGGAACCCTAGGAAGCCCCCTTAGATCTGCCCTTGTAGTGAGCATCCACTCCATACCTCCTCAGGTTCGGATTCCATTCCCCATACAATCCTTCGAATGAGACTATAAACCGAGGTTCCGTGTGTGAACGCATGCACAACATCTTGCACACACGTAAAATCCCATCACCAACTTTAGGGAGAGAAGGCCAGTTTTGGCCGTTGGTATGGATGACACGTTACACATAGCATGCACCTTCCCCGAAGTTGGAGTATGGCTGCCTTAATGGCGGGATAAAAAAAAAAAACGGTCATGCACACAAAAACTCCACTGCCTATCTATACAGGCAGTGTCCGCAGGAGTATCAGCCTGCGTACAGCAGAAAGAAAGAAAAAAAGACCCCCCCCCCCCCCCCCCCCCCCCCCCCCCCACACACACACACACACACACACACACCCACCCTATCAACGCCTACCCCTGCCCTCGGCTGGTCATCCCTGTCTGCCGTGTCACTGCTAGTGGTGGGGGTGATGACGGCGTTACACCTGACCCAGCAGAACCTCACGCTGTGACGTGCAGGGCAACGCTGACTGCGACTGAAGCCTAGCAGCAGTGTGTCATAGATCTGTTCCGGAAGGAAAATCAAGGGAAGATAACGCCCCGTCTTTCATTTAGTAGATAAGAGTTATCTTCTTTTCAGTTTGTGGATCGAGAAAAGTAGATCCAGAAAGTGGAATATTTCAGTTTGAAGTGAGCACCAAGACAAAGATCGCGGATACCGACTGTCTGCATTATGGGTGCACCAGTTTCATCCCCTTGTTTCTGGGATGTTTTCTCTCTGATCCGACGTGGCAAAATCGTTTTGGATGTGCCCACCGGGGGGGTATCTGCTCTATAAAACACGGCGGGGTCCGAATGTACGAAATGCAATGTATTATGATGTCATAACATATATGATTTCGTAAATTGCTAGCAGTATACGTACGTGTATATGTTTGGAGAATAAATCGTGTTGTACTGTATCGTCCTATTCTGTATTGTATTGTACTGTGTCACGTGATTGTGTGTTATATGCTGTATATTACTATTCTGTAGAAGAGATGTTGACTGCTGTACCTTTTCCATATTACTTGAAAATATAAAGGCAAAGAAAAAAAGGTACCTTTCAGAGAACGCTTCAACGTTTCGTGCTGTGAGCACTTGGTCACGAAGTGAAGTGTTGAGGTTGTAGAGGAAGCTGGCAGGTTTCTTTTGACCACACTTCAGCCAAAAAGGTAGGGGGGGGGGGGGGAGTGAACTGTGTTAATATGGTCAACAAAAGGGGGTGGGGGAAGAGGGGGTGGGAAAGGTGGGAGGGAGGGACCATCTGGGTGGTGGAGAGGAGGGGAGGGGGTGGTGGTAAGGAAAACATGGAGAAATGGGGGGGGGGGGGGGGGGGGTGGGGGGTAAGGGGGGGGGGGGGGGGGGGGGGGTGGTATAGGGGGGGGGGGGGGGGGGGGGGGGGGGGGGGGGGGGGGGGGGGGGGGGGGGGGGGGTGGGGGGAGGGGGGGGAAAGGTGGGGGGGGGGGGGGGTTTGCAGCTTGAGATACACAAGTTTATTCCCTGACATTGAGTCCATAAGGACTCAAAGTGCCAAGGCGTTGTATTAGCTGGCTTTCCATGAATTTGCGGTATTGGCCCTCTTTTTTGTCCATTGCGCCAAAGCGCTGCCACTCTGATGTGTGACAAAGAAGCAAATGCTGCAGAGACGGACCGATGCATACTGACTTTGACCTATCACCCACACAACATACCCGTGAAAAAAAACATTCTGTGTCGGAACTTCTCGATCCTTGGGAACGATCCAACACTGAAAGATAACATTCAACCAACCACCACTTGTGGCTTTCAAGAGGGACAGAAAGCCTTGGTGACCGTCTTGTGCATGCTGCCTTCCACTCTACGCACCCCCCCCTCTGCCCAAGCTGGCAATTTCCTTTGCAAGAAACCTAAATGTAAAACCTGTATTTTCATTGACCCTGCAACAACTATCCAAGGCCCATCAGATCATAAGTTTCAGGTGAAATCCCATTTCACATGCCAAAACTCAAAATGTTGTCTTTGTCCTGACCTGTACCTTGTGTGCCATGATGTATGTAGGAGAAACATACAGATCACTCAATGATCGCTTCAAAGAACACAGGGACAACATCCTGACAGGAAAAGATACACCAGTGCAAACCACTTTTCACTTCTGAACACCATAACCTGTCGCACATCAGAGTGGCAGCGCTTTGGCGCAATGGACAAAAAGAGGGCCAATACCGCAAATTCATGGAAAGCCAGCTACATACGCCTTGGCACACTGAGAGTCCTTATGGACTCAATGTCAGGGAATAAACTTGTTTTTCTCAAGCTGCAACCCCCCCCCCCCCCCCCCCCCCCCCCTCCCCCCCCCCCCCCCCCCCCCCCCCCCCATGTTCTATACCATGTTCTATACCATGTTTTCCTTACCACCCACCCCCTCCCCTTTCTCTGTAAACCACCACCCCAGATGGTCCTCTCCCTCCCACCTTTCCCCCACCCCCTCTTTGCCCCACCCCCTTTTGTTGACCATATTAACACAGTTCCCCCCCCCCCCCCCCCCCCCTTTTTGGCTGAAGTGTGGTCACAAGAAACCTGCCAGTTTCCCCTACAACCTCAACACTTCACTTCGTGACCAAGTGCTTACAGCACGAAACGTCTTCGTGACCAAGTGCTTACAGCACGAAACGTCTTCGTGACCAAGTGCTTACAGCACGAAACGTCTTCGTGACCAAGAGCTTACAGCACGAAACTTTTTTTTTTCAAGTGTTATTAAAAAAAAAATTAACGACAACAAAAAAAAAAAACCCACAGCTGGGTCACTATTGTTGAACGCGAACTCTGACATGGACTACCGCCCCCCCCCCCCCCCCCCCCCCCACCCCCCCCCCGTGTGTGGTGCAGGGGTTATGTGAGATCATACCAGGTAAATGATCGGGCTGTAAGACGTAGGCACAGACACAAACATAAATGCAAGTGTTTGTGGCATACGTGCGCGCGGGGGGCACACACACACACACACACACACACACACACACACACACACACACACACACACACACACACACACACCACATACATACACAGCACAGTACAGCACAGAACAGCACAGCACACACACACACACACACACACTCTCTCTCTCTCTCTCTCTCTCAGCGTGTGCGTGCCCTCACCGAAATGCCCACATTCATTAATAACCATGCTCAGTCTACTTTTCTTTCACCGACTTCCCTCCTCCATCCTGATCACCACACAGGATGTCTGTCTTCCTCAGAGCACCTGTCGCCAGACAGACACGTGCCCTCTGTTGACACACCGCAACAGTCACCCAGGTGCAAGCTGTTACTGTCGGGATGTTTGCCCCGTTATCAGTCCGGATTTTTGTTACGAGTGTCTGAACTGTTTACTGTAACAGTCTCGGTTTTTTTTTGTTGTTTTTTTTCCTGTGACAGCCTGGACTTCCCCCCTCGCTCTGTATGGTATCTCACTGGAACATTGAGAGAAACTAAAGGGAGGGAGAGAAGAAAATCATTCTTTTGGGATATCAAGG
This sequence comes from Conus betulinus, assembly GCA_016801955.1. Taxonomy (NCBI): domain Eukaryota; kingdom Metazoa; phylum Mollusca; class Gastropoda; order Neogastropoda; family Conidae; genus Conus; species Conus betulinus. The sequence continues at coordinate 60,164 of JADBJO010006825.1, forward strand.
TGTAACAACTAAGACTTTTTGATGATATTTTTTTTTTCTGAGATTTTTTGTGTTACTTGTCTATTTTTTTTTTTTTTCTCTTTTCTTCTTCTGAATCCATTGCCTAGAACCGGTGTGGAGGGTTCAGACCTCGGAAGCGGCCTGTTCCTCAGTGCTGTCTGTGGTGGAGGGTTCAGACCTCAGAAGCTGCCTGTTCCTTAGTGCTGTCTGTGGTGGAGGGCTCAGACCTCGGAAGCTGCCTGTTCCTTAGTGCTGTCTGTGGTGGAGGGTTCAGACCTCAGAAGCTGCCTGTTCCTTAGTGCTGTCTGTGGTGGAGGGTTCAGACCTCAGAAGCTGCCTGTTCCTTAGTGCTGTCTGTGGTGGAGGGTTCAGACCTCGGAAGCGGCCTGTTTCTCAGTGCTGTCTGTGGTGGAGGGTTCAGACCTCGGAAGCTGCCTGTTCTTCAGTCCTGTCTGTGGTGGAGGGTTCAGACCTCGGAAGCTGCCTGTTCTTCAGTCCTGTCTGGACACTGACACGCGAAGAAGACTGACAGGGCACTCAGGAGAGCGCAGACCCCTGTCAAGTTCGAACAGTCTTGTGAACTTCAACCACACCCTAACCCCAGTCTCAACCCCTAGCCTCTAAACCATGTTCAGACTTGCGCTTTGATCCAGATCCGCACCACGCTGTAACGGATCCAGGGCCGGATCGCCCTCCCCCCCCCCCCCCCCCCCCCCCCCCCCCCCCCCCCCCCCCCCCCCCCCCCCCCCCCCCAGGCCGGCAAAAGTTGCATTTTTTTTAACCATGTGAAGGACTCTCAGAGCACCTTGAAATCCCTCCCCCTCCCCACCCCTCCCGTGGGCTTTTGGACACCGCCCCTCCACCCCCACCCCCTCCCCTCTCCCCTGACTTTCACAAATGTAACTTTTGGTTTTAAGTATGTAAATCCGACGAAATATTTGTGTGATCTCGGACGAAAATGAAAATAATGCTACAGATTTGGCTGAGAAAACTCTAAAATGTTAGATCTAGAAGAGGAGCGAGCGAAACCATTCACCCTCACTACTCCCACCACCCTACCTTTTTTTTTTTAAGGAAATTTTGAAAGAAGAACCCCCCCCCCCCCCCCCCCCCCCCCCCCCCTTCCCCATTTTACAAAACTTTTGGGAGAGGACACTTCCTCCCTTTCCCTCCTCACCCCTTTACGAGACTTAGGCTTTGTTGTTCTTTGATGCCGTTACGGTCCTACCCTTCCACCACTGAGGGAGGACCCTGGGATTCACTTCACCCCATCCCCCACACTCCTCCTTCCTCCTTGGAAACCCCCCCCCCGCTTCTCTCATGTAACTGATCCGGCCCTGGGGTCACATTCCGTCTGCCTACCCAGTCTTGTCACAATCAGTTTGACAGTTTGGGAGTAATGTGTGCTGACAGTCGGACAAAGAAGCGAATCAACATGTGCGAGTGAAAATACAAATGTCTTCCTGGCGACGGTGTGTAATGTAGATCGAAAGGATTTTTTATTTCAGCGACTTGTACCCCTTGCCTCTGTGTGTGTGTGTGTGAGTGTGTGTGTGCGTGCGTGCGTGCGTGCGTGCGTGTGTGTGTGTGTGTGTGTTTGTGTGTGTGTGTGTGTGTGTGTGTGTGTGTGTGTGTGTTGTCAGTCCAGGGCAATTCTCTCCAGCTGGTTCCAGGTTTTCCCCAACGCTGTCATATCTGCATGCAGGTCTCGGCGCCAGGAGTTCCTTGGGCGGCCTCTCTTTCTTTTTCCCTGCGGGTTCCAGGACAATGCCTGCCTGGTGGTGTTGTCGGCAGGCTTTCTTAGGGTGTGGCCTATCCACCTCCATCTCCTTTGGAGAATATCTGCATCGGCTGGCTTCTGATTTGTCTGTTGCCACAGGTCCTCGTTGCTGATCCTGTCTGGCCAGTGGATCCTCAGTATGCGCGCCTCAGACAGGAATGATGAAAGTCTGGATCTTGTTGGTGATGGTAACTGTGGTTCGCCATGTCTCAGCTCCATAAAGAAGTACTGATTTGACGTTGCTATTGAATCCTTATCTTGGTTTTCTTGGAGATGACATTTGATTTCCAGATATTCTTCAGCTGGAGAAAGGCTGCTCTCGCTTTCCCGATTCTGGTTCTGACATCAGCATCTGTACCACCTTGTATGTCGACGACGCTGCCAAGGTAAGTGAAGTTGTCCACCTCCTCCAGCGCGTTGCCTTCTAGCATGATGGGGTCTTGGTTTGTGGCATTGGCTTTCATGACTTTACTCTTTCCTTTGTGGATGTTCAGTCCAATGCTGGATGACGTTTCTGCCACTGTTGCGGTCTTGTTTTGCATCTGTGTGGCTGGGTGTGTGAAAGAAGGGCCAAATCATCGGCAAAGTCTAGGTCGTCCAGCTGCTTTCCACAGAGTCCACTGATGCCATTGCGCTTGCCTGCAGTTGACGTCTTCATAACCCAGTCTATAGCGAGAAGGAACAGGAATGGTGAGAGAAGGCACCCTTGTCTCACCCCTGTTTTCACTTCAAAAGCATCTGTAAGTTGACCTCCATGTACAACTCTGTAGGTCATCCCCTCATAAGAATTTCGGATGATGTTGATGAACTTCTGTGGTACACTATAATGTTGTTGCAGCAGCTTCCAAATAGATGCTCTGTCGACACTGTCGAAAGCCTTCTCGTAATCGATGAAAGTGATATACAGTGGTGAGTTCCACTCCGACGACTGCTCCAGGATGATGCGGAGTGTGGCAATCTGGTCGGTGTGCAGGATCTG
>JADBJO010006825.1:67922-72922 GCA_016801955.1 Conus betulinus
ACAAGTTCCAGGTGTGGCTCTGTGTACGTTGGTAGACTTGCTTTGTTAATTTCGTTTTAGAGAGTTGAAGACAGGGGAGGAGGGGGGGGTGGGGGGGGGGGGGAGAAGAAGGAGGACGGTGGAGGGGGGCAAAGCGACGGAATGCATCGATAAGCGATAGGGAGGCAGGAGGGAAGTGGGGGGTGAGAGTGGGTTCGAGTGGGGTGTGTACCCGTGATACCGGCTTAATCCCCTCTCCGAGCGACATGTCCACGTAGCCTATGTGTTCATGCCGCCATAAATATGTACATCGTGTTTCGTCGCTGTCTGCGCGCTATCTTTTGAACACAGAGCACATGTGTAAAATGCAGCTCTTTCAGTGTGTATTTTCTGTGAAACACGCCGGGTATGGGTCTGAAATGCAATGTAGCCTTTTCATGACTTTTAGAAATTGTAGTAGGAGTGTGATAGCAGCATCATGCCAATAGCGGCAGGAAACCACAGCTCTAGTAGCAGCAGTAGTATAGACCATAACAGTGGTAGCAGTACAGTTGTAGTAGTAGCAGCAGCAGCGGCAGCAGCAGCGTCTACAAGCATAGTAGTAGTAATAGTAACAGTGGTGGTTGTAATAGCAGCCGTAGCAGTAGCATCAGCAGCCATAGTAGTAGTGGTAGTAATAGTAGAAGTAGTGGTTGTACTAGCAGCAGTAGCAGTAGCATCGGCAGCCATAGTAGCAGCAGTAGCAGTAGCAGATTAGTAGCAGCAGAAGCAGCAGCCATAGTAGTAGTGGCGGCAGCCACAGTAGTAGTAGTAGCAGCAGCAGCGGCCATAGTAGTAGCAGCAGCAGCAGCGGTAGCATCAACAGCATAGTAGTAGCAGTAGCAACAGATGGGGGGGGGGGGGGGGGGGGGGGTGCTGGCAGCAATCAATCAACTTTCATAGTGGACGGGATGAGACATAAAAAAAAAAAAAAAAAAAAAAAAAAGCCAGAGCTATATAGATGGAGGAGTTTGGAGGTGGGGAGTATGCAAGGATGTTATATAGATGGAAGGGGGGTGGGTGGTGGGTGGGTTGGAGGTGGGAGTGGGCAAGGACTCCTATCCTGCCGCTGTAGTAGTAGGTCAAAGTGCGCGACATGAAAGCCAAGACCCGCGGAGAAAGCACGAAACGTGACACAAGAATTGGCACGTGTGATGACATGAGTCAGGTGACCCTGACGTCAATGGGTGGGCTGAAAATAAAACTGCCCACTCTGTAATGGCCAGTCAGTCGGTCGTCTGACGGAAAGAAGACCACCACGCCTGCCGAGGTCACGCCAGACTGGGGAAGGGGGTGGGGGATGGGGGGGGGGGGGGGGGGGGGGTAAGTGAAGTGTCCAACTGGACCATTCGGGTGGCCATAGGCGACAGTGGGGCAACCACAAGGAAAGAAATTGGAAATGAAATGAGGCAGGGAACAGTAAACAATAAACAGTAAACAAGCGGGGTAGTCTTTGCTCCCATAAGGAAACCTAACACAGAGTAACTTTTATTCAAGACTGGCACAGCCTTTTAAACTTGAATAAAGTCAGACAAATACAAAGACAAACAATCTAATAGTGGGGGAAAAACAAGCGCAGGCCAACAACAAAATTGTCTTCATAGTAATGACTTGGCAAAACTTTGAACTTAAGGAGGGCGGAGGGGGGGTGGGGGTGGGGGGCGGCAGGAGGTTGAAGATGTAAAAACTGGGAACATGAAACTAAGAAAATATGAAAACTCTTCACTGGCTGCATAAGGGAACCATCGCAATCCCTTTTAAAGGCAGATATATTTGTATTGACTGCTCCGAGGCCTTTCGTCCGCTGGGTCGGGAACTCATCAGGGAGACACGGCTGGCTGTATCTGCGCTCCTGGCGTCAAATAGAGACACACCACAGTCCATAATACCGTGGTGTTCTCACCACCAAGGGTGCAAAAAGAATCCAATAGCACCCCCGAACACAAGGAAAGAGGGTGAGAGAGAGAGAGAGAGAGAGAGGGTTATGTTGCTCATAGCCCAGCCGACCGTGAAGGGCATGCGACAAAGAAAAAGCCAAAATACAAATAAACATGAGAAAAAAAATGAAACAAAAAGAAAAGGGAACAAAATCAGAGAATACTAATGCACAGAAGTGAATTTTTAACAAATCTCTCTCTCTCTCTCTCTCTCTCTCTCTCTCTCTCTCTCTCTCTCTCTCTCTCTCTCTCTCTCTCTCTCAATTCTTCTTCTTCTTCTTTCTTAGTCTTCTTCTTCTTCTTCTTTTTGCATTCTAAACTGAGCAGACATGAAAAATGTACAAAACGAGAACCTCCATATTGCAGGCAGCATGAGAGGAAAGGAAAAAGGTGGAGGAGGTGGTGGGTAGGGAAGTTGGGATAGAAATAGGATTTTGGAAGACATGAGGGGTAGGTACGGGGGGTGGGAGTGGAGTTCAAGCCAATCGTAGACATATAGGGAAGTACAGGTAACACACGCACACACACACACACACACACACACACACACACACACACACAGAGTAAACCAGTGATTCTGTTTATTTGTATTTATCCTGTATCTTCATCTTCAGTGCAAATGAAATAGTCGAAAGTAAATAAAAGTTAAAAGAAAAATGAATTCTAATGCACCATGCGTTTTGTGAATGGCTGGATTCTTTGCAGACCTTTCACATTCCTTTGACCTATAATCAAACGTGTTAGCCAATGAAAATAAAATGAAAACCTAAAAAAAAAAATTTAAAAAAAATCAAAGTCGGTGAGGCTCGATCTTTCTCAGAAAAGTCCTTGACCTTGTTATTTCCCTCATGCGCTGTCGCATTGCGCCAAGTCGAGAAGCAGACGACAGTGATCAAAATGGTCGAAGTTGAGACCAATTTCAGTGGTGTCCCACATAAATCGGATTATACAATCGTACTGATTGTGGAGAATGAAGTCATAACATGTAAGTAAGCCATGCAAATGTCCCGATTTGTACGAACGTACCAAATTGACCAATGTATAGTACATTTCAGTCTTTTACAATAGATACTTGGGGCAAGCCACAAGTTAGAGGCCCCAATTTTTTGATTACTCGCTCGCTTTGAAATGATATTGCCCTGTCATCTTGTCTTCCTGTCAAAGACCAGCAATCACTCGCATGATTTCTGCCATCATCGTCTTTTTTTTTTTCTGTGAAACACCAAATAGATTAAAACACAAACAAAACAACACTCTCTCTCTCTCCTCTCTCCTCTCTCTCTCTCTCTCTCTCTCTCTCTCTCTCTCTCTCTCTCTCTCTCTCTCTCTCTCTCAATGCCAAATAAGAAACGGGAAAAATTCTGTTAACTTGATTATTTCGGTTGTGATGTTTGACGGAAACTTGGAAAGTTATCTGATGGGAGTATTAAATAAGGGGGGCCCTAAAACATTTTCTTTCTTTCTTTTTTCTTTTTTTTTTTTTTTTTTTTTTTTTTTTTTTTTGTTTTTTGTCCTTTCGGGTGTAGGTTTATTTATTTTAGCCCAGCCCACTCACACAGGGGTTTTTATGCCCACGTAGGGGAAAAAAATGGACATGACAAGGCAGCAGTTAGAAACACACAACATGCATGCATTTACAACAAATTTAACGCACGATGGCTACCTGATCTATGACATTCTGGAGGCAAAGTTTGGCCATGCTGAGAGCGCGAGCCGTTCCGCTTGATCTATCATCACCTACAGCTGAAACAAATGAATGAAAAAAAAGTTCAAAAACGATCAAGTATTAAAAATTTGATAGAAAAGTTAAATGTACAAGTATTCCTCTTTGTCAAATGCTGGCTTTCGCATCAGTTATCACTCAAAGCAAAAAACAAACAAATAACAGATATTCCAGAACACTTGAGCAATTTTTTATATATAAAAAGAAAAGGTTTTAAGGGAAGGCAAAGTATAAAATTTGCATTTTTCAAAGGATGTTCAGTACCTCGGTTCTGGCTTTTCCATCATGTGAAGCATATCATTTAGGCGAGGAGTAAAATAAAAGCAATGGATTAGGGGGGGAAAAAAAAACTCATGATTATTTGACTTGTGTACGTTTGTTTTACTGCGACAGACGTTTCTATCTGGCTCATTTGCATGACTGTTCTGCGTTCAATTAGATATGATACTGTGATATCTTTAGTTTTAGCAAAATTTTTGAAGGGGCCATAAAGCATCATGGATGTTTTGTGTTTTGGGATCCGTGGTATATAAACTGTAGAACTTTCTTATAATGCAAAGCGTTGATTGAAAGGTGTGGGTTTTTTAAAAAATAAGATAGTGTATTTCCTTTTGATTGATGTGGTTTTGTAACTGCCCATCAACACTTTTTATTTAATTGGTTGTAGTTAATCCTCGAAAACATTATTTTGTTGTCGTGAGTAAAACTGTAAATTCGAATCTTACTTCGTGAAATTTTTAGACCAGAACTTTTTTTTTTTTAATTTCTGTGATAGTGATAATAATGAAAATGATAATGACTGGCATTTATTTAGTGCCTTATCTTTGTGTCTAGGCGATTAAAGTGCGATTGCAAAGCGCGTAATGCCGTATGAGAAGACGTGTAACGTTTCTTTAGCAACAGTGTACACGATAATAGTGATAATAGCAACAATAATACTTACAATAGATGTGAAGATAGTAGTAATGATAATAATGGTAAAGAATCACTTCTGCTTTCCCACTATCCATTCTCACCCGGGCCCAGCCTAAAAATCCCCAGTCCCTCCCCCGTGTCACCTTTCACCTCAGTTCGCACGCCCACTGCCACGCACATGCAGGTGAGCGCGCTGAGCGAGCTGTGACACTGGCCCAAACGGACCGCTTCCAGGAAGGATTGTTTGCCGTGGCTATACTTGCCCGAAGGTCACGCAAAGTCCGGCGCCGGTACCGGCGATCGGCGACGAGAAAAGCGGCGACGACGTGACACGCACGGTGATCAGAACTCCCCGCATTCCCCGCTGCCAGCAAAGCGTGACAGGTGGACAGGTGGCGTCACCCGTC
>JADBJO010006825.1:87922-92922 GCA_016801955.1 Conus betulinus
TTGTTTGTTTCCCCCTTTTCAGTTTTCTTGCTGTACTGTCGTCTATTGATCTTTTTCTGTGCAAGTTTTTTTCCCGTTCCTGTCAGTATTTGAGCTTTTTTTCTTTCTTTTCCTTTTCTTCAGTTGTTGATGTCTTGCTTTACTATCGTCCACTGTTTTTTTTCTGTGTCTTTCTTTGTTGTTGTTGTTGTCTTACTTTACTGTCATCTACTGATGTGTGTGTGTGTGTGTGTGTGTGTGTGTGTGTGTGTGTGTGTGTGTGTGTGTGTGTGTGTGTGCCAGTTTTTTCCCTTTCTGTCAGTATTTGAGTTTTTCTTTCTTTCTTTCTTTCTTTCTTTCTTTTCCCTTTCTTCAGTTGTTGTCCTGCTTTACTGTAGTCCACTGTTTTTTCTGTCTGTCTTTCTTTGTTGTTGTTTTGTCTTACTTTACTGTTGTTCACTGGGTTTTTTTTCTGCCTTTTTTTGCCCGTTGTTCTTTGTACTAGAAACCCTTTGCGCTTTTTCCCATTCTCTTGTTACAATTTATAAGACGTTTGCTGACAAACAATTCTGTTAAAGCCTGTGTGCTAAGTAGTAGGATTGCCTGCCCAACACGGTCCGGAGTGAACCCTGACTGCCCATTCTCCAGTGACCATCAGTTGCCTCTATGATCTTTTTTTTTTTTGTTGCTGCTGTGTTTTGGGCCTACAAGGATTTCCCCCCTTTCGTTTGCTTTCTTTCTTCTTTCTGTGTTACATTTGTTTCAGACCGAAGGTAAACAATGCAGCGATATGTTTGGCGCCCTCAATACGGCTAAGTTTTATCTGAGTCAAGGATGTCAGTACATATATTACTCTTCGTGTATTGAATTTCATGTATGTAATTTGCATGTAGTTATGTATGTGTATGTTTGTATGTCGACTTTATTACTGTCGACTTATATCCTGTCTCTCTCTCTCTCTTCTCTCTCTCTCTCCTCTCTCTCTCTCTCTCTCTCTCTCTCGTTCGCTGTGTGTGTGTGTGTGTGCGCGCGCGCGCGCGCGCGCAGCATGATTTTTCGCCAATGCGGTAAGAGAGCCGAGAAGGCCCTGTGTTGTTGGCGGGACTGCAACGGCAATGATAGGCCTACGTAAGTCAAAATCTAAGAAGTGACCAAAGGCCATCTTAGGATCAGCGTCTTTGCCCCCAGTACCCACACAGCTGTCCAGACATCCTTTCTTGTGGGGTGTGTGAGAGCGGGTGGCAGCGGGAGTCTCTTGTTCGCGGCCATTCCCACTGCTGTTCGCACGCATGCCTTTCCTTCCAGACAGCGAAAGGGGATACCCCCGCCACAACGCCCCACCTTCCGCAGTGCAGCCTTCCTTTTTGGTTTTCCCCGTTCTTCAGGGGCCGGGGAAAGGTTACGAACAGCGTGTGTGCGTGTGTGTGTGTGTGTGTGTGTGTGTGTGTGTGTGTGTACTTCGATTTCTTGTCAACTAACAGATGTTGACGTGTGCACTAGCATACATGAATGTAAATAGAAAAAAAAAAATGACTGGTCAGTCTGACCGTTATCTTGGCTGAGCGGTCAGCTGCTATTCATTTGGTCAACAGTTGGCCATGACACATTTTCTAAACAACGAAGAAGGAGGAGGGGCCAATGGTTTGAGCAGGTCGGTGTCAAATTCTGTGTTATTCTAAATGCCCTGGCGGTTGCATGTCCAGCGACTGTTTGTCATCCCCAGCTGCACACGTTCACTTATGCTACTTTGGAAAACTCGGCAACATTAAGCATACAGTAGTTATCATCATTATTCTATTCTTTGTTCTCCTCCTTCTTCCCCTCCTCATTACTATTACTGTTGTTATTACTATTGTTGTTTTTTGTTGTTAAGGTGACGATGAGGATGAGGATTGTTGTTGTCGTTGTTTTGCTGTCACGCCTTCTGTGTCCTCTCAGTGGCGTTATTTCCATGCCGCCCATTCCAGCTCCTTCCTCTCCTTAGCCCCCCCCCCCCCCCCCCCCCCCCCCACACACACACACACACAGCTACACCCAGGTGTGTTCTGACGCAGCCTTACCACCTGCACTCCACACTGCACAGTCAGCATGAGAACGCCATGAGGCATCCCGCCAGAGGATACGCTGCACTTCCTATGAATCACTTCCGTGGCGTTCAGCGGTGCCCGTTCTGAGCCAGCATAATTATGCAGGCCATCTCTTGCAAAGTCCCCATGCCGACCCCATTGATGACTTTGTCGCGATTCAGCGTTACGTCCCTTCCCCGCGAAGGGTGCCATCTCGTTCATCGTAGAACAATCCCCTTGAACTTGCTGACACCGACAGTTTTGAAACAAACTATCCATGGACGTAGACTTCGAGGAGAAATGGAGAAAAGTGATAAAGAGAGCAGGGGCGTAAAAGACACAGAATTTGAGTTTTTTTTTTTTATTTACATTAAAAAAAAATCTTATACACTCATTTATAAATTTAGTAGTGACAGTTGATCAATGAATTTTGAGGCAAAGGAGTCCCATTCTGGTTGTAAGACTACCTGACCGGGATGCTGTGCTCTACGCTGCCTTTGACAATCATATCCGGGCATAAAACCAGGCCTGGGGGAGAAACGGGCATCTGCAGTGGTGGTCCGCAAAATCCGAGCAACACTCTCAGACTGACATCTGTTGGGTGGATGAGACGTGACTTGGGTGTGGTTCCAAGTTTCCCTTATTGACCCCAGCCCACATGTTTCCAGCCCTGTCCTACCTTTGACACCTGCCACAGGGAACGTGGCCCAGTGCAGTGACCTGAGGGAGAGGCTGTGGGGACCGGCAACAGCGCTGAGACAGTTTGCAGGCTTTGTCCTTGATACCGGACAACTCATCATGGCCGAGAACACTGAAGAGAAGAAGAATACAGCATCAGCACATTCGTCGTTGGGGCTAAACTACGCTCTAGGACGAAGCGTTTCTCGAAAGGAGCATCGTTCTGCGGTCATGTTTGAACATCGACGTCGCTTGAATCGATCTTCCATTCATGCCCTTAAAGCTTACATCTGACGTAGACTGGAGAACAATGACATGGCTTGTCCGTATTTGTATCAACAGTCCCCCCCCCCCCCCCCCCCCCCCCCCCCCCCCCACCTCCTCACGTCCCCTTCACTGCCATGCCATCACATCTTCACTCTCCTTCCTCCTCCACTACATCCCCACCATCCCGTTCCCCCAGTGCTAGCCTGTACATCTGTTCTGTCTTGTTCCGTGCTCCGCTGCATGTCTGGGAACACGTGGCTTTCGTTTCACAGTTCACGGAAATCTGAAGAGGCACTACCTCTGTTCCCAAGACAGTCGTTTACAAGGCCAGTGGTGTAACTCTTCTCTCTCTCTCTCTCTCTCTCTCTCTCTCTCTCTCTCTCTCTCTCTCTCTCTCTCTCTCCGTTCGCTCTCACACACACACACACACACAACACACACACACACACACACACACACACACACACACACACACACACACACACACACACACACACACACACACACACACACACACACACATACACACACGCGCACACACACACACACACACACACACACATACACACACACACACACACACACACACACACACACACACATACACACGCACACACACACACACACACACACACACACACACACACACACACACACACACACACAGATGGAGTGTGTCACTCTCTCTCTTCTTGGTCTTCCTCTCTTTGTCGGTTTCTCTATTTGTCTATCTGTCTGCCTCTTTCCAAAGATAGTACACTCTACGGACTTTCCGTAGGGCGTACTGTCTTTGCTGCTCTCTCTCTCTCTCTCTCTCTCTCTCTCTCTCTCTCTCTCTCTCTCTCTCTCTCTCTCTCTCTCTCTCACTCAGAAGCAAGTGTATCAGTGCTCAGAGGTGGGAGAAGTGGTGCGGGCTGTGGATTGAAGCACATAATTATGTAGGAGAGAGGGAGGGCGGCAGGGGTGCAGAGGGGACGGGCTATGGGGGAGGGCATACTATGGGAGGGGGGGGGGGGGGTGTGCAGGGGAAAGGGGAGAGTAGAGATGGATTTGTGCGGTTAGGCTATGCTGGGATGACGAAGCGATGCCGTATTGGCTTTGTCATGGCCCCTCGCCGGAATTCCTCTCGGGATACAGCCCTGTCGCTCGGGAAGAATCGGAATCCCAACCGTTTGTGACTGCATCCGACCGATCCAGCTGCCGTGTAGAAGGATTCTGTTTTACGTCTCGTCACACATATAGGTGATTGCAGACGTCTAAATAACATAGTGTTTACAATTTTAGACTATTATCATAAAAGAAGAGAAGAGGACGATGTTGTTACATAGAACAAAAAAATAAAGGACAGATGAATTATAGGACAGTAACTATGAAAAATTAGAGAAAAATAACTAAAGTAATCTATACTTACGATTATGATTATAAAATGTTCCTTAATGGACTTTCCAAAAGGTGTCTCGTTAATTTAACAAGAGAAATAACTGGCAACGAATCTAAAAAGTCAAACACATTAACATGCCCAGTGTCAGCACTTGGTATAACACCATTCAAAAAGGGTTTCGTTAGTTCACAATAAAAAATCACATGTTGAACTGAAGATCCCCACGACATACACACTTAACAGTCTGGGCAATACTTGGTTCGTAGGGGAATTACATAAAAGTCTAAAAGCCAGGCTTGAAACCGGTCGGCTAATCGACACAAAGTTTGACAGAGTTTGCTGACGAGGTTTTTTTGATGAGGAACTGTATTGACTCCAGAAATCCCTTTCGATGATATGACTAATTTCCTTGTGTGACAAAGGACAGTCAACCTTAATACTACCTAATATATTCTTTGCTCCCCTTTTTGCTGCTCTATCTGCTTGATCGTTAAAAATGAAGGAGGTGTGCGATGGGACCCAAGAAAATACAACATTAGTACCTTTCATGTAAAGACAGTGCAACATGTACTTAATCTCAAATATAATTCCTCTCTCTGTATATTTCAAAACAATGCAAACTTTTTAAT